>VZRJ01006593.1:378613-439561 GCA_013397565.1 Ptilonorhynchus violaceus
CCAACCATTATTCTGAGTCCCTGAAACTCCGGCCGCTTGGGGCAAAGGATCCAAGGAATCGGAGCATCTGGAAATGGGATGCCCAAAGTTGTATCAGCTGAATGAACCACTCTCCTGAGAATTACAGAATGGTTAGGGTTGGAAGGAATCTCAGGGATCATCTTGTTCCAAGCCCCTGCCCTGGGCAGGGACACCTTCCACTAAAGAAAAGTTAGAGGATTTTTTTAGAAAATCCTAATTCTAACATAAGCTCTGGAAAACCTCAGGCTGTTCATAGGATAAATGTGATAATATGATTAAAGTGAAAACCCTTCTCTAATAAACTCCACATAACTTATATGATGTAAAAATTCCAGCATATATTAATATTTTATTCTGATCGCTGTCATGAACAGCAATAACAGCACCCCAGCACAGGCTCACCCAAAAAAAAGGGTGGTTTCTCCCTACTCTCCACCAGAGAAGAGGTGGCAAGTAGCTGTTATAACTTCATTTTATATTTTATTAGTTTTTACAAGCCAGCTATGCTAAAAGGTTGCACCAGTGATTTAAACTGCAGTTGTCAGCAGAAGTGAAGGACATTGTGGGATACATTTTATTCCAGCTCTTTTATTGCCTGGCTCCTTGGAGTGATTCAAGCAGCTTAAGGATTTTAGAGGCACTGTCACAACAGTATCTGGCCTGTCGCAAGCTGCTATTTAAACAAAAAAAAAAGACCCAAACCCCCCAACTTCCAAAGAATTGGCTGGACCAGCAGAAGCTGTTCAAGACTCAGCAACTCCTGAATGCCACCAAATTGTTCCCTCACGGGGACAGGCACTTTCTGCAACGTTATTCCCACTTGGCAGAATGGGAGGGGGATCCATAAAACGGGGGAAATGCTGATTTTTGCAGCTCTGCCAAACCACAGGAGCACACACACACACACACACGTCGTGACTTTTCAGAAGCCAGCAGTGCTCTGTCACGTCTGCTGGGACACAGCAAGGCAGGTGACAAGCTGGGGACTTGAGCACAACAAGGCTGGCAAACATCCAATCCAGGAAAACCTCCAACAGCGCTGGCCAGAGGAGGAATGTTTTGAAGATTCCTGAGCCAGCAGGCGTCTGCTTTCTGTCCCAGCAGCACCCCAGGGTTCTGCTGGACTCTTCCCCAAGGAGGATCAAAAAGCAAATTAATTCCCATCAGCTCTTCCTTGAACTCAGGGACCAACCCCTTCCCCTCACTACACTGGTAGGAGATGCTGCTCTTCATCCTCATCCAGCTGCCCCAGACCATGGGGCTGGAGGGGAAGAACATCCCAGTGCTGAGACGTCTGCTGGCTGCTTGCCTGGCAGAGGACTGGCTTCCAGATCCCATCAGGAAAATTATCCCAGGAAAATGGAAGGGAATGTTACTTTGTGGGAGGGTGGAATGAACAGGGCCATTCTTGGTCAATGTACTGCAGTTCTTTGGGTACCCAGCTGAATTGTGTGACTGAACTCAAGCCCTGTGTCCCCATCACTCTGCAGGGTGCTGAGTGTTCCCGAGGTCCCCAACTCGTACCCACACACAGCAAGCCAGGAAACACACGTGAGTCACCTTATCCCATGTCTGGGGGTGCTTGCAGAGAGGGAAGCTCCAAGGCTGACAAATCTGGAAGGGCTCACAGGGCCATGGGTTCAGCTGCACAGCAGATCCTGACTCAGCACGGAGGTGACACTCCATGAATCCACGTCACTCCATGAATCCAGGTCACTCCATGCTCAGGGCAGAGAAGAGACATCCTCACCCCATCCAACGTGGCCTTGAACACTTCCAGGGATGGGGCAGCCACAGCTTGGGAAACCTGTGCCAGGGCCTCCCCACCCTCACAGGGAGCAATTTCCTCCCAATATCCCACCTATCCCTGCCCCCTGGAAGTGGGAAGCCATCAGATTATCAGATGATGCCACATGATAAGTGCTGGAGAATGGGTCATTCTCAACTGTCCCCTGGCTATGGGTCCCTTCATGTCCCCCTCTGGCACATGTGGACACTGTGCCAGGAGAGCTCCATGTTTCCCTAAAGATGCCCCTCTGCCAGACACAACACCTTAAAATCTCTGAGAACAAGCAAAACTTACTTTCCAAAGAACAATCTTTCAAACACAGAGAAGGTTCTTATACCTGGACTTTGAGATTTTTAAGTTTGGGAGTTTTGGGGTTTTTTTAATATATTAAAAAAAGTTTTTCAGGTCACCTTTGATGCAGAGTTGTCTGGAAGGGGAGGCTGTCAGATGGTGTCTTAGCAAGGGAATATCTGTTCCCTGGGCATGGACTCAGAGCCTTGTGAACTCCCTATGGCACCTGCATATTCCGTGTTTACTCCAAGCCCCACGGACACTCCTTTGATGTGTTACCATGTGGTGAGCTGGAGCTCCTAAAGGTCCTTGGAGACCACAGGAATCCACATGATGGGATGTATTTAGTGGATAAGGATCCTTCCATCCTTTGAACCAGAACTTTGCTGTTGTTATCTTTTTTCAAGAACATTTAAATTGCATTTTTTTCCACGCCTGATGCAGAGAGCAGCTAGGGAGAGATGCCCAGGAAGGCTCCTCTGCTCCACAGGGAATCCAGCCCTGCTCTTACACACATGGTCTCCTCCTGGCCTCTCCAGCTCGCTGCTCCAACATAAACAAGTAAGACCTACCTCCCCCTGGAAATTAAAACCAGCCTCTCAGATATGTACACAGATCTCCTTCTGCCCTGCAGGAAACAGGGATGGAGAATTTGCAGCCCCAGGTGGCCCAGAGCTATCCATGTTTGTGGGGGCTGGGGAAGGCCAGGAGTGGAACACGCAGCACTAAATGGCACCTTGGGATATTTAATGCTCTCAGTTTTCTTTTCTGACCTCATCTCTTCACTAGCCAGAAAAATTTGTCCATTTTCTTCTATTCATCCTTGCAGTAACCACTGCAAAGCTTTTTCCTTTACCCCGGTCACAAAAACATCCCAATCTGCTTCCATCTCACCCTTTCCTGACAATTATCTCCACTTGTTTCCCTATTTTCTCCTCTTTCAAGGCTCTTATCCAGGCTGGTTTTTCCTTTCCCTCACCTGCCTGCAACACCATTATCTTTCCCACTTCAGATGTGCTACTGCCAATCGAAAATTTGGTTTCAGTACAGTTATTTAAACCCATTCTCCTGCATTAAGGCAGAAAAATATTGCAACCTAATACAGAAATATGCCAATGGAAATCATTCCTGGGATGCAATACTCCAACCTGAGCCGAAGGCCAAAATAATGGAGACACAGAGCAATGCCAGCTCAGATCCACAACTCTGGAAAACATTCCCGGCACCCCCATCCCAAGTGCCATTAAGGAAATGCCAAAGTCCAGCAGATGTTTGGACACCACAAAACATTAAATCGAGCTCTGATATTTAAGAGCAGAAAATTTCCCAGGCTAATTCAGCCAATGTGTCCATAAAACTGGTAACAAAACCATCTGGGTCCATTAACTGCACTTGCTCCACAGCATTTGCTCTTGGAATTGTTCATGCACAGAGGTTACCCAGCATATGAATACTCCAGAAAAGAGCATGTAAAACAGAGCTGGAAACGAAGGAGTGTTTGGGGATCCTGTTGTTATACCAGCGTTAGAGTGGGATAAAGCAGGAAGGGTCTATGGAGGGAGAAATCCCCAGAAGAAAACTCCAGAGAGCCCCTATTCACCTTCCTCTTTAGCAAACAAAATCCCACAAACAGGGAAATTAAAACCTGTTGTTGCAAGCAGAGAGAAAGGCAAAGATTTTACGATCCCGCTGTGAGAAGGGAATTTTAACAGGCTGGTGAAGAATAAACTGTTAGTTTCTTCTGTAAACCTGAACAAAACCAATTGATTTCCCAGAAACAAACTGGGCAATTATCCCCCCTGGCCCCAAGAGTCAAGTCCAAACCTGCCAGCAGAGGATTAGTCTCTCCTACCTTCTCCTTATCCTGTACCTTCACAGACCTTGGGTTCAGACCAATGATCCAAAATCAGGCAGGTTAGAGATGCCCTAAAAGCTGCTGACTCACCGGAAGGGAAAGGGATTTAAGCTAATAATTTACCTTACAGCTGACCAGGAGCTTGCCAGCACTCAAGGGAGGGTGTAACTCATGCTGGAAATGCTCCACTGAAAGGTCTGTGTGTCCTCAGTCACCCACTCCAGAAGCCACAATTTCCCTTTCATGCCCTCTTGAAGGAGACACAAATTGACCTTGGCCTTTGGATGGCCAATCGACCATCGAAATCCCAAAGGGACAAAGATCCCATTTAAAAATCCCTGAATTCCCTCAGCAATCTCAAGTCTGCCAATTGAGCTGATAGAGAGGGCTTTGCACAAGAAAAGGAGGAATGCACGGGAATGTCCAGTGTGGAAATGAGGGTGGATAAGGAAAACAGGAATTTACTCCGGAACAGTTACTCCTAACATTTATCAACAAGAAGTAACAAGACAAAAGACAGTATTTAAATTGGATATTGGGAATAATTTCTTCACCAAAAGGGTTGTCCAGCCCTGGCACAGCTGCCCAGGGCAGTGGTGGATTCCCCATCCCTGGAGGGATTTAAAAGCTGTGTGGATATGGCACTTGGGGACACGGGCCAATGGTGGCCTTGCAGGGGTGGAGGAATGGCTGGACTCAGTGATCTTAGAGAACTCTTCCAACTTCCAACCTAAATAATTCCATGATAGGACTGACTTTTGAGGGGAAAGAAGGGTTTTTTTTTCCCTTTATCTAACTGAGAAAAACTTTAATAAAGAAACCACTTTGCACACACTTCAGAGGTTCAAGACATTCAAGCACAAAAAATGGACCTTCAAATTAAGGTTCTTAGTGTTCCTCTTCACCTGAACTCATAGCTGGGGATATTACAAATCCTTTTCACCTTAAACCAGTTGAGTGGCACAAAGAATTAGCATGAAAGTAAGGGATGCTCAGCAGGGGAAAATGAACTGCTGCAAAGAAGAACACGAGGCACGTTAGGATCTGTCTTGGCACAGTTCTTCCTTCTCCAGCAGGAAGAACATATAGAAGTAGCAACAATCCCCTTCCAGAAAATTGTCCAAAGCTTCCAGCCCACTGCCAAAATTCATTCCAAAGGAACTGGTCCAAGCAGGAACTTGCAGCATTTTATGGTGCAAAACCACCCCCTGTTCCACGATGGCTTTTTGCTTTCACAGAAAAAATGGTGCCTTGAGATTTTGCCTTCAAGAAAGGGAATGGAAACTTCCTTTGCTCACTGCCACCAAATTGGTGTCACCCTTTCTGGATCTCAGCGTTCCCATGCGTAAAGAAAAAGCAAGTACAACTTCCAAAGATACATTTAAAGAGGCAGCAAATCCATCCCTTCCTGGGAATTTGCTCCAGTGGTTATCACAGCCCCTGCCTACCTTTCAATGTCACCTCCCAAACAGCTTCTCACCGTCCTCTCCATAGACTCAGCAGCATGCAGCACCTTCTCCCCAAAGAAGGGACTCATGGTTTGGTCTCTCTCCTGAGCCATAAACACAGTGGGAGGGTTAAAAAGTTCAAGTCTAGATATTTTCCCCCTGACTCAAAAGCTGCCCTGCTGCTCCTTCTGCAGGATCTCCAGCTTTTCCCACGTCTATTTTAATATACGGACATTGGAGCTAAATAAGCTACTTGAACTACTTGAACAGTATTTTCAGAAATGCAGTTTCTGGAAGTAACAACATCCTTTGTTCCTATTTCCCAGTTCACATGTCCATAGATGGCAATAAACACTTCTTATTCTGGAAACTGAAGCAGATTTGGCTGCTCAGTCCAACCACCAGTACCTTTGCACAGGGACTGTTCCTGGAGGGCTGAGCCCTCTTCCCCAGGCACAGCCCACACTGCTCACTCCATCCTCCAGCTTACAAATCATCTGGATTGCTCCAAGCCATTTATCATATTCTTGGAACGATTTATTACTCCACTGGTCTTGTGAACTCCACAGATTTTCTTGTTCTCTGTACTTGATGAAAATCACAAGAGCCAGGATGCAGCTACTCTTAAGAACTCCCATGATCGCATTTACAGCTTTATCATAGCCTTTCCATGACTTTTATTTCCCATCCTGATGAAAGAAGAGCAGAGACAGAGGCTCACACAATCTTCATGACAAGCTCTGATGCTGCCCGGTCACACAAAGCTGAATTTGTTCAGAGCAGCTCACGGAGAACCCACTCCTCCCTATAAGCACAAATTTTACACTCAATTTCTTTGCACTACGGACAAGAGAAAATTGATTAAGCAGAAGAAGTGGTCCTTAAAAAAATCAATCTACTTATCTGGTCTCTATCAAACAAAAATAACCTGAAAAACCGGCAAATCTAAATATTTGCCCAGGAGATAAGACAAGTCATCCTTCCATGACTCTCACATTTTCCTCCTGCTCCCTGGAACTCCTGCAGGCCTTTGTCACCACAGGTATGATGGTTGGTGCCACCAGCACTGATGTTTAATTCTGTAACTTCAACACTTTCTACTATCCCAGGTTGCTCCAAGTCCTGTCCAGCCTGGCCTTGGACACTTCCACATTTATATACAGACATATTTCATCACCTTCACCACCACAAAACTATATATACATATATATTTTTACATATAGGCACACACACACAGGGCAGGTCCCACTGAATTGCATCATCCCTGCAAAACTAGATCCAGGGTGTCCAAAAACACACAGTACTCTGGGAATGGTATTTCTAAATAGACTGTTTCCAGCAGCTTCCCCAAAATGACACTCTGGGAACAGCAAGGAGAGGATCCAGCTTGAGGGTGGTATTCAGTCATGCTTAAGCAACACAGCTTTTCTCCCTCCTCCGCCTCTTAACTCCCTGCCCCTATTCCCTCAATGTTTCCAAATTGGCCCAGCTTTGGTGGATTTTTATGGGAACTGCAAAAGAAACATCTGCCAACCATCCAATCACTGCTCCCAAGTGCAGGGGCACCGTGACTTGAAATGGTCGCCGTGCCTTTATTTGTATTTATTTTTAGTTGTAAGAAAATATATTTTCTTAGTCTCATCCTCCAAAACAGCTAAAAGGTTTTCATTACAGTCTTCCCAAAAAGCACCAGCCAACAACTAGTTGGAACGTTCTAGCTAAAGTTTGATATAGTATGAACAACTGAAAACAGGATTTCCAAACACAAAAAAGCTTAGGAATGCCACCATTCCCCTCTTCCAGATTAAGAACCTCCAGCAATCCCCTCCCAGGGCTCTTTACCCACCCTTCTCTGCTGGTTTGTTTTGCTGCAACACCCAATTTAGACTGCTTGTTCCTTTGGAAAGGACCTCAAAAGACCCATAAAAGTCAGCTGCTTTGCACCCAAAAACATCAATTTTAGCCATGAAGGTCTTGGTTTCACAGAGCCACCCCAACAAGTTTTTCAAAATTCCCTTTAGATGCCCTTCAGTCCATGCACAGGCCACCACCAGGATTTCTGAGCAGGCAGAACACGAACGTGTGTTGTGAGTCACACTAACATTTCCATAGTCAGGATTTCACGTTACTCAAAAGCAATTTGGGGTTTGGGTTGGGGTTTTTTTTAAGTCTCCAGCAAACCCTGAAGCTGGGGATGAAGGAGAAGGTGGGCAGGTCAAATGTGGCCAGACACCTCCCTGGTTTTACATGATCCATGCCCAACTTTGCTTCTCCACATCCAAGCTACAAAAAATCCTCTGTCACAAAAATGAGATGGCACCGTAACCAAGCCCACCATGGATAATAAGGAATCAGAAGGGAAAGGGATTGTGGC
Source organism: Ptilonorhynchus violaceus (assembly GCA_013397565.1). Lineage (NCBI taxonomy): Eukaryota > Metazoa > Chordata > Aves > Passeriformes > Ptilonorhynchidae > Ptilonorhynchus > Ptilonorhynchus violaceus. The sequence continues at coordinate 386,392 of VZRJ01006593.1, forward strand.
AGGATGCTGATGCAAGCTGATGCTGCCAGTCTTGTCAGCTCATTACTTGAGGCAGCCTGGGCTCCCCATGAGGTCCCATGAAGCACGAATGACTTAATCAAGGGACCTCCCTGGGGCTCAGGGAGATGCTCATGAATAACAGCATCAAATCAAAGCCTGGGAAATCAGTGGCACCCTATGGAAAATTGATGGGATCAGCTGGCAAATCCTTAAGCTGTTAAGTGGTGCCTTGCTCCTGCCTCATACCAAAAAATTGCCCTGAGCAGAGGTGGAGGCACAAGGAATGCTAAAAAGCCAAAAGTGGGGAGCTGCATTCCAGAAGTCTGCAGAAAACTGATCCACACCTTTGGAGAGTGCCACGAGGGACAGGACAAGGGGCAATGGCTTCCCAGTGCCAAAGGGCAGGGGTAGATGGGATATTGGGAAGAAATTCTTCCCTGTGAGGGGGGGGAGGCCCTGGCACAGGTTGCCCAGAGGGGCTATGGCTGCCCCATCCCTGGAAATGTTCCAGGCCAGGTTGGATGGGGCTTGGAGCAACCTGGCATAGTGGAAGGTGTCCCTGTCCATGGCAGAGGAGTTGGAACAAGATGAGCTTCCAGGTCCCTTCCAAACCAATCCATTCTGGGATTCCACAGTTCTAAGGCAGGAGTAAGTGTACACATCTATGGGCACACAATTTCCAGAGTTATAAGCACATTTTTTGAGTAATCTCATTTTAAGCAAAGCTGGACAGCAACTTTACAGTCACCAAGCTCCTTGTGCACACCCAGTGCTGCAAAATCTGCAACGACTTCAAATTCTTTACTATTAACACATTCTCCATATTAATCTTCCCCAAATGATCCATACTGGAAATTTATGTATGACCCTGTATTAAAATCCACTGTAACTGTGTCTCTGAGCATGTCATGGAGCTTAAATACAGGCGAGCAGAGGGCATTAAGAGGCTGCTGAGAATCATTTTCTAGTACATTGGAAAGGACAAACTGTTTTTATGAGTGTGTGTTTTACAGTCTGTTTTTTCAAATTAAATCTAAAATTGTTCCCAGATGGAAGCTGTATCATTCCAACTTCAATCTAAGGAATATTTTATTTTAAAAAAATAAAAAAGAAGAGGCAAAACTTCAGAAAGTCTGACTCCACGGAAAGGCCAACATTGTCTTGTGCTGCTCAGAGAGGACTCAGTCATGGTAAAAAAAGCCTTGAGACTTTTTCTGAGCAAAGATTCAAATAATAAGGAAATAGTCCTAAAACAGTGGCATCAAAGTTTGTCCTTAATTTCACAATGGGCGCATGGAAAATTTCTTTACAAAGCTCCAGGCATCCATGAGGCAGCTGGAGTGGGAAAAGGATTCCCTTGCCCACAGTGTTCTTACTCACTGCCTTGAAGTAGCTCTCCTTCTGCAAATCAATATTTCCCATTATTTTTAAGTATCCCATATAGCTGTAACATGGCTCTAATACTCTTCCCAACTCAGCATCTCCAAAATTTGAAATTAACTTTAATGTGCATCAGCAACGAAGGTCCAGCTCATCCCTGATTCCAGTGCTGGAGAGGTGATGCAGATCCCTCTGTTTTTGTCAAGTAAACTAATACTTCAAAAAGCAGAGAGCAGGAGATGAAAACAGGATCCTTGGAGTTGCACTCCTGTAACACAGGAGGGTAGAAGTGCAATCAGCACCTGATTGATTTGCAGCTCCCACGTGTTGCAAGGACTGCAAGTATTTGTAATTTGGGCAGGCCAAACGTAGGAGTGGTTTGATTACAGCAGCACAGGGATGGAAAAAGGAGGACCCTGGCAACTTCCAGCTCAGGAGCAGCCCTGGCTGCTACAGGGGAGGAAGGAATAGGAGAGGAATCACTACAAACACCTGCTCTTCCTCAATGCAGAGGGGGAACAGCTCCTGCACCCTACACACAGTCTGGGCTTAGCATCAGCATCAGCTCGCTCCAGCACCAGCTCCAGCAATTCCCGTTGTCCCCAGCCACACACATGTAAAATCCTATTGAATTTCTCCAAGAATCACAGAACATCCTGGGTTGGAAGGGACCAACAGGGATCATCAATCCAACTCCTGGCCATACACAGATACCCCAACAATCCCACCCTGTGCCTGAGAGTGTTGTCCAAACGTCCCTGGAGCTCTGGCAGCCCTGGGGCTGTCATCATTCCCTGGGGAGCCTGTTCAGTGCCCGATCACTCCCTGGGGGAAGAACCCTTTCCTGATATCCAACCTAAAGTTCCCTGACCCAGCTCCTGCCCTTCCCTCCTGTCCCTAGTCACAGAGAGCAGGTATCAGAGCTGCCTCTCTGCTGCCCCTCAGGAGGAATTTTCCAGCCACCCTCCCTTCTTTTTGACATCCTCCCATCAAAAAAATTCCAACCTATATTACAGATTCTCCGGGGCACAGGGATCCCATTACAGCAAATTACCAAAATGTTGCCTGTGCTTTGCAGCTTAGAAAGGATCAAGTTATGCCCCAGCTCAGGATTCTGTCAGTACCATTAGGGAAGCTCCACTCTCCCTCATGAACGACAAAATCATTCTGGACAACTGGAAAAGTGAGAGAGAAGAGTTCTGAGTGAAAAACGATCTCATAACTGGGTAGAAATAGTGCTGTCAACAGCTGCAAGAGACACCACACCAGAAGAAGTTATCCCTTCCCCAAACAATTTTAGGCAGCACAGTCAGGAGTGGCAACACCAGCTTGTTCCATGCTTGCTCCCTCCTAAAATCAATTTTCCAGCCACACATCCATAGTTCATCTGTCAAGTGGCCGCGTCTTTCCTGTATTCACAGTTCCTACTCACCTCGGTGGGAGCAGGGAGCTCTCCCTGGAGCTGGGATTAAACACAGGCATCTCCAAGCAGGGATCTTTCCCCTCTCCATGTCACCAACCCTGCTCTTTGCTACGAGAATCACTGAACAGCTTCTTTAAACCTCAACCCCACGTCAGGTTCCGCCAGCAACCGCAGCACAAAGCACAGGTTTCCGTATTAATTCCTGCTGCCTGAAAACCCTAGGACACACCAAGACCAGAATAATAATACCAATTACTGATATTTGATGCGGTAATTTCAGAGCCAATTAACATAATGAACCTCCGTCTCTTTCAGATAAGTAATCTCAGAACACTCCAGCTAAAGGTGAGGGGCTGAAGCACAGAACAAGAATGTCAAACACTTGTTACAAGAACAGAAGTGGGAAAGATTTCCACACAGTCCTTCCTCAAAAACACCATCCCCCAGTCCCCCTCCACCTCCACACACACAGAGAAGGACCTGTGGTACTTTTTATCTGTGTTCTGATGGCACACTGAGGGATTAGAGCTGGAAGCTTTTTATGACAAAGCTCCTGAGCCCACCCAAGCCTGGCAGGTGAGGATTCGGGGGAAAACAAGGAAAGCAAAAAGCAGCAAGTTCTGGGTGAGAAGTAGCACATTCCACCTGCTGCATGACAAAGAATTACCTGCACCAGGGGAACAGATCCATCCCTCTCACAGGGAATACCTGGAGCCATGTGTGCTGTTTGCTCCATGCTGTGCCCTTGGCAAAACGTGGCCGAGGTGGCTAAAAAGGACCCATACTTAACACACATTTGTGACATTTCAAATCATCACAGAATGGTTCGGGTTGGAAGGGACCTGAAAGATCATCTTATTAAAGACTCTTAAAAAATCAACTCCCCTGCCATGGGCAGGGACACCTTCCACTATCCCAGGTTGTTCTCAGCCCATCCAACCTAGCCTTGGACACTTCCAGGGATGGGGCAGCCACAGCTTCTCTGGGCAACCTCTGCCAGGGCCTCACCACCCTCACAGCCAGGAATTCCTTCCCAATATCCCATCTATCCCTGGCCTCTGGCAGTGGGAAGCCATTCCCTGCGTCCTGTCCCTCCAGGCCTCTATCCCAAGTCCCTCTCCAGCTCTCCTGGAGCCCCTTTAGGCTCTGGAAGGAGCTCCAAGGTCTCCCCGGATCCTTCTCCAGGTGAACACCCCCAGGCTCTGGGGCCTGGGGGCCTGGCTGGCTCCAGAGCAGAGGGGCTCCAGCCCTCGGAGCCTCTCTGTGGCCTCCTGTGAACCCTCTCTAACAGATCCACACCTTTCTTGTGCCAACAACTCCAGTTCTGGAGGAAGCAAAAACATCACACTAACATTTAGCACACTGAGTGCTGGGGAAAGAGCTCATTTATGACTTCCCCTGGACATAAATTTTCCTGCCAAATCAGTTACAAGACCATTAATGCTTTGTGGGGTGAACATGAGAATTCACCATGGATGTGGGAACACAGACCACTGCACTGACCAGACCAGTGGGTGCTGGAGCAGTCCAAGCCTGTCCATTTGGGATAGCCTGGATTTCTCCAGCGAGATGGTCCTCAGAGAGCCCCAAAAGCCCAGTCCAAGCCCAGTGTGTCATGGGAAGTGGACTTGAGGGTGACAAAGCTGAGGCCACCAGTGTGAGAACGGGCTGATAAAGCCACACCACAATAATGCGGATTTCCTGTTCTGGAAGCCGCAGAAACGGTTTAAATGTTTTTTTCTTCTCCTCTTAGAAATTAACCAAAAGCGTGGGTATGGTGAAAGCAAATGGCACGAGAAGGAAGGAGAAAAAAAAAGGAATGAAATCAAGGCACATGGCCTCTGCCTACAAACAGAACCCGTCTCCTCATCCATCATTCCTCATCCAGGACACTTCCCTCCTTCCTGTCCAACTCCATCACAATTCTCAATCCATTTCTCAGACAGTTCCTACTGATTTGTCCTTCTCTCTCTCTCATCAGAAAAATGTCCCAGGAAGATCCAGTAAATGCATTAGGATTTCTTGCTCTACTTCTTTTATAGAATTCTACAAAATGTTCACCCTCATTGAGGCACCACACAAGACATCCACAAAAAACAAGGCAGCCCTAGAAGAACAAACCATAAACATAAATGATCCAAAACACTGACTGGGTTTTACCCAGACACTTGAAGGGCACAACCTGCCCTTCAACAACCCCTGCAAGGGGTTGGAACTACATGATCTTTAAGGTCCCTGCAAACCTAAACGATTCTGTGATTCTGTGATTTCTTCTCCTGGGCAGAAAGGCTCCATCACTTTTAATAACCATAAATCTCACAGGTCCTCAAATAATATGCTCTGTAGACACACAAAATGTGAGTCTAAGCTCATGAAATGAACAGTTTTATGCACTAAAGTTTGTGCTCTGTCATGTGGAACCATGGCAAAAAATACCCCACGATCCACAAGAGGACAAGGACCAAGGATGAGTTTCAATAAGCACTGAATTAAACTGATCAAAATAACATGAGGTTTGATTTTAAGACAACAAGGTCATACCAGCACAATCTGTGGGCTGGAATGGCTACAGCTAAATCTTGGACTAAGTTGTGGCTGCCCCATCCCTGGAAGTGTTCCAGGCCAGGTTGAGCAACCTGTGATAGTGGAAGGTGTCCCTGCCCATGGCAGGGGGTGGAATGAGGTGAGTTTTAAAGAATGAGCTTTAAGGTCCCTTTAAGGTCCCTTCCAACCCAAACAGATCTGTGCTTCTGTGATTCTAAGCTCAGTCATCACCTCCAAGTTGTCACATCAAACACAGCAAACAGGAGTTTTGATGTTTATTTGGCTACAGACTAACAAGGAACCAGGCTGAACATGCCAAGGGCCTTTGTCACTGGTGTACAACCAGAAGCACCAATTACCAGAACTCTGACATACCTGAAGGCAATAATAAGGCCAATTAAGGCAAGAAAGAGCTAAATTACTTGCCCAGGGCTACAGAAAGCAGTGACCAAGAAATGAGTGGTGTTTAGGAGTCCTGTTTACAGCCCTGTTCCCCAAGCCCTGACAGAACCCCCCCCAAACCAATTCACGTGGGGGCTGTGGGGTGAGAAAGCTGTGCTGCAGTCAAAACCAAATTTCTCCCCACTCCCTCCCTCTCTGTCCACACAGGCAAGAGATTTTGACGAGTGATTTCATGCAAGATGTACAGCTTGACTTAAACCAGAAAGAAACCAAACAGAAACCCCTCACCCCAGTGCTCAGGGCACCTGAATGCTGCTGAAGGTCCGTGTTCTGTCGTGAGCGAGCAAAGCCACAAACAAGGGGAAAAAAATCCAGGTTCTCATGTGCTGCAGCAGCAGGAAGCACTGCCAGGGATCTCTCAGCCAGGGATCTCCCATCCCGACCTCGGGAACCCCACTGCTGTGGCAGGTGAGGCTCTCCTGACCACATAGCTTCCTTGGGAAAGCACTGCCGGGAGCAGAGCAGGATAAAGCTTACAGGACTATACTGCTTATGACTCAAGGTATCCTGATACTCCCATTACTCTGGAGATGGGAACAACTAATTAACAAGCAGTCATGGGATCTAAGCGAGCAGCTAGGTATTTTGGGTTAATTTAATTACTTCACCTCAAAAACATCCCAAAGTTCCAGCAAAGAGATTCCCTTTACAGCATCCCCCAGTACAGCAATACTTACACTACCTGTATTCCAACCTCTCCTGCAGCTCCTGACATCTCCAGTGGTTACAGATTTCCCTGGGAGAGGTTTCTGGCAGCCTCGCTGGTTTTCAGTGTTAGGATGTAATAAAAAAGGAAATTCATGAATTGTCTGCAGCAATTTGAGGGAGATTTGTGGCCATAGCAACATTACTATAATCTATGCTGCAGGGAACAAAAGGCACTTTGATCACGTTGTTCCCACCCTCCCCACCCCACCCATAAGGCTGGAAAACGCTGTCCAGACACTCCCCAGTCCCCAGATGCCCAAATGTGCTCTCCCACCGGCTGCCCCTGGGATGAAATCACTGGAAAGGGGATTTAAAGTGACTCTGAAAGGTTGTCCAGCACATTCACCATCCACATACACCATCCCAAGCAACCACCCTCGACAGACCACGCTCCTCTGCTGGTTTAGGAAGGGGACAGTGCCTGGTTTTCCCAATTATCCACTAAGCACCAGCCACCCCACAGCTCCCAGCAAGGAGCCTCTGACAGCTCTGACTGGGCTGTGGATCATTGTGCTGGTAACAGAAAATAAACAACTCACCCTGCGTTTATTGCTGTCGGTGCCACGTGGCTGCAGGTTCTGTCCCCTCCCTGTCACTCACTACATTTCCTTACTCTGAAATTCATCCAGAGCATCTCTAAGCCCGGATAGTCTCTTGCAATTCTTTCGTGCCATGCCTAGCTGGGGGTCCAAGCTGCACTCAGGCCTGCAGGCACTCCTGTAACACAAATAAAGCAACGAATCCAACCACTGAGGAATTAATCTAACAAGCTGCCTGCCTGCTCCCTGTGCCGTATGGCTCCCACAAGGAAGATGCCTCGGGAGAGGCCAGGCTGCCCAGCGAGCTGAAGGCAGAGATTCGTATTAATGCTCTCACTATTTTTAGCTTCACAAATCAGGGAGAGCTGACTTGTGCTTCCAGCCCCCAGCCACAACATCTGGGCTCTTTATGATCATTGAAGCTCTTTTCCCACAACGCAGAGCCTGGAATGTGGCAAGGTGGAGCACTGGGAGGGGGGAAGAGGCAGCAAACTTTCCAAATTAGTAGCGAAAAGCAGAGGGCTGCAGTAATTCCACAGCTGGGATAACTCAGCAGCAGTGATTGCAATCTGCCCGCTTAATTTGGCCCTGCAGTTTCTATTAAGAGGCACAGTAGGAGGAAATTCTTGTACAGTAGTTAAGGCAAGGGACGGGTGTCGGGTGACTGGGGTTTCATTCCCAGCTGTGCCTCAGACCTTCTGCGCAACCTCAGGGAATTCGCTTCATCTGCTCCGGTTCCCCGGCTCGCAGCGTTCCTCGGGAATTCACCAGGGAGCTCGTGGGTCACAAATAGCAACTGAGAGTAGAAATACAATCAAAAGCTACTTCCTGTTCAGCAGGATGTAAAGCATCTTACAAATTTGTTTGTAAGGCGACCAAACGATTTAACTACTACACAAAATTGATTGATTGGTGTCTTCCAACCATCCCAGTTTTATGGGAAAGGGCACAGCCATGCTGAGCCATTCCCATAACCCCCATGTTACCAGTGAATTTATTTGAGAACACATGTCTTGATAGTCTCAAAAGATGATCTTGGGAGACAGGAAAAATTAATCATCTTGGGCTGGTCTGACTTAAATTACTGGGAGCAAAAAATGCCAGGAACATCCAAGAACTCAAACTTGAAGCTTAAAAAAAATACAAATAGAAAAGGGCATTGAACCTCCACAAGTAAAACACAATAAAAGAATGAAAGGAAGGAGGAAAGGGTGCTTATTGCTGACCCTTCAGTCATGTAGCTCTGAACTCTGGGGATTATTTGGAAGAGAACATATTCTAGTAAGCAGGATCTTCCGCTGGTTTTCCAGAGCAGGGGTAGTTCTTTGTAAAATGCTCCGAGGTCCTCAAAAAGAAGGTCCAAACTAAATAATAATACACCTTCCAGTCCAAAACTCTCCTGTGAATTGTTGAGACAATGTATTAACGCCTCACAGGGGCTTCAACACCAGGGAAGCAACGTGGGGCAATCAGGAATGAAAAGCTGTGGTAGAAATGGGAACCCCTTGTCAGCATCTTCTCCCATCCCTTTTTCCATATCCAGACCCACCAGAAGCACAGGGATCCAATGAGTCCATCAGCACATTTGTGTTATGGGATTAGTGGCTCAGACCCCTGGAAGAAAGGCAGTGTCACAGCAAGAGACCGAAGTCACCACGTGCCAGTTTGAAGGCGAAACACGTAACCCTGAATAAAGCAAGAGGCCAGGAAACAGCCCCAGAGCTCTGCTCTGCTTTCAGGGAGAAGTGTCACGAGCAGCACTGGTGACACTGACCTACTTATCCCCACAAAAGGGCCACAGAAACAGGCAACAGCCCCATCTCCTTGGCTGCTGCTGTGCCCAGCTCCCACAGTGCCAAAATCTGGAAAAGGCACTATAAGGAATATAGAACAGGTGGGACCTTCCAAGACTGCTCCAGTTTTCACAGAAATAAGTGCTATTTTTGCCACTGTGTTACACAAGGGCAGAGCTGGAGCAAGGCTGTGTTTAGGAAATCCCATTTGCACCTTTGCCTTCCAACAGCAACTTCTGTCCAATAATCTCCCTAAAGCTAAAACCCATCTGTAATCATTCCTGGAGGAAAGGGCAGAGAGGCTTCATTTTTTCAGGATGAAAGCTTGCAAAGCTGCAGGACTGTTTCAAAAAATGATCATTCCTGCTCGCCAATCCAAACACGAACTCACACACAAGGTCGTGGGAATGCTGAAGAGGAAGAGCCCAGGCCACGAGAGGTATCCCACAGCCCCAGCCTGCTGCTCCAGCCAGAGCCATCACCTGAGTGATCCATACATGGAGTCAGGAAAAAAACATCGTTACTTAGAGCAAAAGAGCTTAATCCCATCCATCTGGCAACTTAGGAACACACCAGATAGAAGCAGGATACCAGGATAAGCCTAAATCACTGCAGAGCCTGATGCCCCAAAAGTGGCACCTGGTGAGGTCTGAATCAAATTTTGATTTGTGGCTTTATTTTGAGTCATGTTCAGAAGTTCGGTCCTAAAGGAGACTTTGCAAACAGCAAAAAGGTAAACGATAGCTCCACAGTAACAAAGAGACGAGGCAAAACTGATTAATTAAACTAATTCATTTAATAGTGCAGCCAGCAAGGCCAGGCCGGTGATTGTCCCTGTGTGCTGGCACTGCTGAGGCACCTTCAAATCCTGTGTCCAGTTCTGAGCCCCTCACAACGAGAAGGACACTGAGGGCTGGAGCGTGTCCAGGGATGGGAACGGAGCTGGGGAAGGGGCTGGAGCACCAGGAGGGGCTGAGGGAGCTGGGAAAGGGGCTCAGCCTGGAGAAAAGGAGGCTCAGGGGGACCTTGTGGCTCTCCACAACTCCCTGACAGGAGGGGGCAGCCAGGTGTGGTGGTGTATCCCTCCCAAACAGCCCCTGGGCTCAGCTCTCCTGGAGCTTATCAGAAACCCCCTCTGCTCCCAGGCACCGCTGCTGTCCAACGAGCTCCTGTTTTCTTTAGGAACAGCCTTGGAAACAGTTTTCCTTGCCTGAGCAGCACAACGTCCCCATTCTCACATTTTCAAAGAAAGCGCCAACCCAAACTGTGGCCAGGATCTAACACTGTTATGACTAAAGCCCATCTCTTGGGGCCCTATAAACAGTGGTCCAAAAGGAGACCTCGAAGCTCTCCTGGACTGCAGCAGTGACCAGAACCTCCCTCTGAGTGGGGCCTCTCCGAGCCGGGAATTCTCAAGTTTGCTGCACTTGGAGGATCCCTGACAAGTCCTGGGCTGATCCTCTCCCTCCTCGAGGCCCAACCCTTCGCCCGTCAGGAGATGCGAAGGCATCCCAAGTGAGTATTTCACTGACTCCTGAGGGGACTTTTCCACAGGTACCTTGCTTGGACTGACTCTTTGTGTCTGCGTGCATAGGTTATGGCAAATCTAGGAGAAATGCTGCTCACTCAGGCGTTTAAGTACCTTAGATATCGCAGTAAGTCAGGCATGTATGGTTAAGTCATAAATTATAAGCTAAGTTAAATGCTGCTAAGCAGTGTTCTTTTGCTAAGCTCTACTTTGAAGTCATGTATTAGGTTAACTGCTGTTAAGTGTTGTTCCTTTGTTAATGTCTAAGTTCAAGGGATAAGTTAAGTTAAAGTAAAAGATACGTAAAAGTACTTTTAGGTTAGAGTGCTGTTAAGCTTTTAGGCTGTATTCCTTTTTATCCTTCCCCTCACTGTCCTTTCGTCACAGGCACCTAAACACATACCCCCACACCCCAGATAGTTCTCGGGCCATTTCTGTTTTGATTGCCTGGATTTTGTTTGGTTTTGTTGTTGCTGCTTGTTTTTCCTTGGTGTGCCTTAACTGTCCTGTAAGTAGCAGAGTGAATCTTGCCAACGAACTCTGTTGCTTAATATTAAATCTGGTTTTTACTGATACCCTTGCTGCTGATTTTTAAAGCAATCTCAAACACTCGTTCGTAACACCAGGTGGGGATCAGGCTCTGCTCCTAGGGAACAAGGGACTTAAAAGCACAAGAGTTGGAGCCCAGCAGGTCTCTTGTTTCATTTTCAAGGCAAGAACTTCAGAAAACTCTTCCAGCAGAAGTTTCCTGAACACCAGCCACGACTTCTGAATCAACACTGCGGTAGCAGATTCCTCCTCTCTCCCAGCTGATGGTGTGATGGCTCTTCCCTTGCCAAACACCTGCTCCTCAGAAGTGAAGCCGAGCACTTTATAGCCCGAAACAGACTCTGCAAATATGTGAACCCATCATGCAAATGAGCCATTTGCTCAGGCTTCACTCACAGCAGCCCATTCCTTGTTCCTCCGTGGAGCTGCCGGTCAGCAGCGAGGCACGGCCTTGGTGGCTCGTGGGGATCATTCCGAGCCAGGAAGGCAAAACTTCGGTGGTTCATGGGGATCATTCCAAGCCAGGGAGCCACAACTGGAACCCTGGGAGCTTCACTCTGTCACTCAGTCCTGCATTCTTCTAAATCCTGGCCCACAGCAGCTGCTCTGCCACATCCCAGCACCAGAGGCAGAGCCACGGGCGGGGAACAAGCGCCGCAGACAGCGCACATGGAATAAACACTCCGGAGCTGCCAGAGCCTCTGTTCCCCCCGATGTCCTGAAGCCCTGACACTTTGATGATGTTTGGCATGGAGCTGCTCCGAGGTGCCACCAAGCCGGGCGGTGACAGGCGGCCGCCTGCCATTAACGCCACGCACCACTGCCTTCAATTAAAATGCTCCATTTCCTACGACGCGGGGGGAGCTCCCTGTCTGCCTTAATTTTATACCAAACACGTTATACAGCACAGACTTCTCCAAAGACTCTGCTGGATTTCACACAATCCTAGAATTGTTCAGGTTGGAAAAGTTTTCCAAGATTATCAAGTCCAACTATCAAGCCAGCACCACCACCAGGGTCACCACTAACCCATGTTCTCAAGCACCACAAGTTTTTGGTGACTCCACCACTGCCCAGGGCAGCCTGTTCCAATGCTTTACAAACTTTTCCATGAATTTTCTTTCCCAGTATCTAACCTAAACATCCCCTGGAGCAACTTGAGGCTGTTTCCCTTGCACGGAAGGAAAACATAACCTGTGAAACCTTACATGGCAGAGAGAATTGTGCTGTGGATGGGAATTGGATCGACTGGGGTTGTTCACCCGGAGAAGAGAAGGATACAGGGAGACCTCAGAGCCCCTTCCAGTTCTTAAAGGGCCTCCAGGAGAGCTGGAGAGAGACTTGGGCCAAGGGATGGAGGGACAGGACAAGGGAGAATGGATTCCCATTGCCAGAGGGCAGGGATGGATGGGATATTGGGAAGGAATTGTTCCCTGTGAGGGTGGGGAGGCCCTGGTACAGGTTGCCCAGAGAAGCTGTGGCTTCCCCATCCCTGAAGTGTCCAAGGGCACTTGGACGGGGCTTGGAGCAACCTGGAAAAGTGGAAGGTGTCCCCGCCCATGGCACGGGATTGAAGCAAGATCTTTAAGGTCCCTTCCCACCCAAACCATTCCATGATTCCATCACAAACACAGAATTTTGCTCCTTCAGACGATTTTTTTTCTGAAGTATGGCTGTAACAAAAACCAGATACACACAAAAGGCAAGTCAAAGGCATTTAGCTGACCTAAATAATGGTAATTTCCTTGAAATTTCACTTAACTACTTGGGAATTTGCAATACCTCAAGCAATCAACACAGCGCTCCACAGATAAAAGCTGGGGGCCTTCACTCTCTGAGACGTCTCAGAGAAGTACCAGCTCTGCAGAGAAGAACCATAAGATTGAAAATCTCAGATCTCCTCTTGATTTTATGTAGCTTCTAGAAGGAGGCAATTCCAGCCTGCAGAAACTGTGAAGAAGCACTACAGAAAATAAAACCAGTCCCTTGATTTCACTGTCTCGGTCCACAGAGTCCCACATCCTTGGAATGAGACATCCCACCCAAGAAAGGTGCACATGAACTTGAAAGCTCAGCATCTCTTATGGATCTGGATTTATAAATAGGTAACATTTTGTTCAGAAAAGGAAACTGAAATGGGAATTTCATTGTAACAGGAGACAGGAGTAAAATGTCTCTTTTATTACACTTTTAAGTATTAGCTTCAACTGTGTTTGGTTCTGCCAACACCAGGTGTTTGACATGCCTCAAATAAGAATACCTAAGAAGTTTCAGTATTTGTCTTGGATTCCTCCTGAAAAAGACCCCAAAACAAAAAAAACAGTTTTCATAAAGTCTAAATTTGCAGCCACGGGATGACCAAATACAGTCACTAAGGTATCACCTAAGGCAACCTATTGCTTTTGAACTTCTTTGCTCACCGAAAGAAAGCAGCTTCGTTCTCTCTCCCCTAAAACCTTAAACCATGTGGGACTGCATTTTTTAAATGATTTCACGTATTAAAAACACATAAGTTAAGAAATATACAGCCAATTTATCTCTCTTATGGTGCTGATTTTAGCATTGTCCCAGCACTTGTGCTGAGGGAACCAAGTTTCTTGGATGGTGCAGACCGTGGGTTACCTTTGGCTTCTCCAGCCACCCTGAGCCACCTCATGACCAGAACTTGGAGTTAAAACCTTTTGCTGAAATAGTTTGGATTTCCCATATTTTCATTTCACATTAAGGCCTGGACACATTGGCAGAGGAGAGAATTTGGCACGATGACACCAGTATTTGAGAGTCAAGATCAATCAACGATCCTGTGTTGTGACAGGCAGTAACACTACAAAAATAACATAAGGATTAGGAAATGGCATGGGCTGGGGAACATCCTAAAAGGGAGCTGGGACCAAGATGTCCTGATTTGGAAGCTGGAATTTTAACAGTGGGATCATGCCCAGGCTGTGCCAGGTGAGCTGAGGCCAGGGAAAAGGGCAGGAATGCCACAGCCTGACTGACAGTCAAAACCAGTGACATTCCAGACCCCAGAGCTGCTCCCTGGCAGTGCCACAGAGGAGACAATGAGCACGTAAACATCTCTTTGGGGAAAATCCTCCAATGCTCCTGCTCATGAACTCTGAACAGGAACACATGAACCCCTTAAAAGAGAGGATATGAAGTTGCTTCACATCCTCCCCCATGGGCAGCAACCGCTTTCCATGGGATCAGACACGATTCCAGGGACTGCCTGTGACACTCTGATCCCACCACAAGAAGAAAGAGCACCCACTGCAAAGGTCCTGCCAAGAGGCCACCATCAGTGACTAGAACACTTTATACGATAAAAGATCTGAGAAATCTCTTTCTTTGAGCAGTTCTGGAGACACTTCAAGCTCTCTCTACACTGCGTATTCCAGCATCACCCTGAGGCAGCTCAGCTCCAAGGGAACAAGCTTTCTGCTTCTAGTGGGGCCAAAAATATCTCCTGGCTTAAAGAAAGAAATAAAAGAAATGAAACCAATGCTTCTCTTCTTCCCCAAACCACTCTGAAACCACTTAGGACTGAAGAAGTGCTAAGAACCACCACACTGTCCCTCCCTTATCCAGTACAGGTAACTGAAGGCGCTCCAAGAGAGCTGGAAAAGGACTTTTTGCAAAGGCATGGAGGGACAGGACAAGAGGAAAAGGCTTTGGGCTGAAAGAGGGTAGATTCAGATGGAATGTTGGGAAGGGATTCCTCCCTGTGAGGGTGGTGAGGCCCTGGCACAGGGTGCCCCAAGAAGCTGTGGCTGCTCACCCCTGGAAGTGTCCAAGGCCAGGCTGGATGGGGCTTGGAACAACCTGGGATAGTGGAAGGTGTCCCTGCCCGTGGCAGGGGCTGAGATGGGATGAACTTTAAGGTCCCTTCCAACCCAAACCAATCTGGGATTTTGTGATTATCCACTGTGCTGAAATTAATGCCAAGACAGTAATTCCTGACGCCAACCAAAGCTGTCCATACAAGTATCAGGCAGGTAAGATCCCAGCTTATTTAACAGTCCCCACACTCAAACTTGGTAATTTATTACAATTAAAATGCAGTACAGTAATTCAAGCGGAAAGGATGACTACTCAAGGTAAAATAGACAAGGTCTAATGTTAACAGGGGCTTTTACAGAGAGAAATTTTATTTAATCTGTGCTTGAGAGCAGTGGCAGGTCCCTCTCTCCTGCTCACCCTTTTCCAACACCATCTGCTCGAGTTCAGCTCAGTGCAAGTGTTTCTCTCCTCGCAGGAACTGGAGAAGGAACAAGATTTAAAAGTCAATACCTACAAAAAGAACAGCAGCTTGAGATGAGGAAATTGCCTTAAATTTCATTTCTCCCAAGTACCTGCAAAAGCAGCAGCTCTCCACTTCTCTCAGAGATCTCAGCACTTGTTTTTCTTCTTTATCTCTGTTTATTGATTTTACAAGGGAAATCAGTACCAGAGCTTTTGCCAGGAAGGATGAATTATGCGTGCAGATTCAAGAGGTTTAAGGCAGACTTACCCTGCAATATGAGAATCGAGTTCCAAGCAAGATTTTTCAGCCTTTACTATATCCACAAGGAAGAAGCATTTTCCATAGGAAAATGGATCCATGAGCTGCCCAAGCTTTCATCTGGACCATGTTTAAAACCTTCACATTTCACAGAAATGTTGTTTTCATTGTAGATTTCAGAAAGAATATGAACAGAAATTGAAATTTCCTACAAGCATTCAGGGAGCTTTTCTTCTTTACTACTTTACTGTGCTAGAAAAAAACCACTGCTTGCTTTAAAATAAATTTCAAATTAAAACTGCTGTGCCAGACTCAAGGCGTTTTATTTCACAGGGAAGGCAGATTTCCCTGGATGGTGGGGTGGATTTGCTGTGCACAACACACCCAATCCCACGGTCAGTGACACAAACACCCAGGGCCCAGCCATGGCAAAGGCACGGAAATGGGGAATAAATCAAAGTCAATCAGAAGCCTTTCACAACAGCAAGAATTCCTGGGTCCTACCTCAGCTCTGACTTCACTTAATGAAAATTACTCTATTTTAACTAAAAGGGTATTAATCCAAGTCAATTAGTCCAACCATACAAAACCTCTATTTGCACAAGTGACCTTCTTTCAAATTACCTTAATTTTAAGTCTGGAAGTAAATTAAGACAAACCTTCAGGCAAATTTCATTCTGAGCAAGAACTAAATTCATAAACTTCAAACAACGGAACCTGAGAAGCTGAATTCTGATTAATTTGCCTGCATATCCATATGCAGATGAGCCATGAACCTCCCAGCAATTCCTCCGAACACCCTCAGCCCAACTTTGTGCTCCCAGACCAAAGTGTGACGCTGTTCTTCCAATCAAAAATCAACTTTCCAGCTCCCAGATGGCTGGGTTTCCAGAGCTGTGAATGTAAAGCTGTCTAGGGCTTCCAGATCCTGGGAATGGGAGGCATTACATGATGCTTAAGGCCATTAAACGTGTGTTGAGTGCTGCAGCCCGCTGCCAGCCGTCAAACGTCGAGATAAAAACCTCTAACAAAAGATTTCCAGAGGAGGCTGCTGTTAAAATAAAATAAAAATGGGAGGCTAGGGAGTTTGAAAATATTAAGGAATAACAAATCTGTTTTCCAAGTTCGTTTTACTGTGTTGACTCTGCTAAGTGAAAAGGACGGCTTAAAGGGAATGAGTGGAATCAATCATAGCAGTTCAGGGAAAACACGGCACAGCGGTGGGGGGGGGACTAACTCACCCAGCTTCAGAAATGCCAGTTTGCTCAAAAAGGGAAAAGGCAGGCAGGCAGTGGAGAGGTCTGACATGAGGAATGGATTTCCACCCAATTTTTAAAGCAAGGAATGGCTAAAGACCAGCTGAAGTTCCTGAGACACGGCTCACCAATTAAATCCAGCCCAAAAAAGGCTTTCAATGAGACAAACTGAACAGGATGGAGAGATGGGGAAAAATCCTCCTCTCGAGTGCTGTAATTAAGGAATATGTAAGGAAACAAATAATAACAAACTTGCCTGTTGATATCCTCTGCTCCAGGAACAGAAGAGCCCCAGAGTGAAGAGCAGCTAAGAAAGGAACTTGTGCTAATGGCTCTCGGTATTTGTAGAGAGAGGAAATATCTGCCAATGATACACAAGGCTGTGCTTCAAATGACAGAATTACAATTTCAGAGATGTACTTTTGAGCTTCCATCAGGTGATGAAGCGCTACTGGGACATCACAAAGTCCCTTAAGAGCAGGAGTAGGAGCGCCATCTCTCAGCAATAAAGCCACAGGATGACACACAGTGGAGAAGCAGTTTGGTTCCCAGTCCAGGGGCACGGCTCCACAGCCTCCCTGGATGCTCATCCCACTCCACTCATCCGTAGCCGTGAGGGTCATTACGCTACAGAGCTGAACATAACCAGAGTGCAGAGTCATAGAAACAAACTCTGCTCCCACAGTTGCTGTATTTGACTTCTTTTCCTCTTCCAAGTCTCTCCTTAGAGCCACTTGTCTTCAGGGAAGCTGTGGCTGCCCCATCCCTGGAAGTGTCCAAGGCCAGGTTGGACGGGGCTTAGAGCAGCCTGGGACAGTGAGTGGAAGGTGTCCCTGCCCATAGCAGGGGGTGGAACTTGGTGAGCTTTAAGGTCCCTTCCCACCCAAACCATTCCAGGTTTCTCTGATTCCCCCACCCAGGGCTGCAGGGCACGAACAATCAAGTGGCCCCAAGAGACACCTGCACTGCCACAGGCGTCAGATGGGAAAGAGGAAGGGAAAACCAAACCCTTCCAGAAGACATAGAAAAGCAAAACGGATTTCCAAATACCAGGCAACATTTCTTGACACTTCTCAAGAGCTCTTTAGTCAAAAAGGTAACTAGAAAACCTCCCCCAGCTGAGAGTAGCACTGGGAATGCCCCTCTTGGAGCACCACTTCCCAAAGAAAAGCAGGAAAGGTGCTGCCGTAAGCTCAGCTCTCAGCAGCTGCAAAAAGAGCAGATGATTCTTAAGGTGCTCACATGGGCTCATCTCAGTTTTTAATCAAAGTTGCTGGCTAAGTCATCACTCAAAGGTTTTCCATTCCCCTCCAAGGCCCAAAGCACAGGGAGGCAGTGGAGGATCTATCCCAGCTCCTGCTGTACTCACCTAACACATCCCAGTCTCCAGTAAGGAGGGAAGTGCATGCACCGTGTTCAGATTTATTATTTTAAAAACCACCATCGACACACTTGGCAGAATTCAGACTTCTCATCTGGGAAGAAGAAACTTGCTACACTTGACGTGGGAGTCAGACATCTCTTCTCCCATAATGGAGTTCACACTGACAAACACGGACACAAATCTTCGGGAAGTCACACAACTCCCCCCACCCTCAGTGGGAACCAGGGCTATTAATTTCAATTTAGAGCATCAAACCCCTCAAGCCAAAAGCACCAGGCAGAGAATAACCACATTTTGCAGTGTGCTCTGCGATTTATGACCTGGAATTTCAAGAGGGGGAGAAGAGTTATTGTGCTGCATTTCATTTTTCTGCCTCTAAAACCCCTGCCAATAACAACAGAATGTCACTAAAAACCAGCTCCCTTCCCAAAGGAGGAGCACACGGTGGGACAGACCCCAGCTCCTTCTCCCACAGCATTATTCCATGTGAAGGGCAAACAGGAGCAAGGGTTTAAGTGCTAAAGCAAACAGAGGCAGCTTTAACACACAGGTTGATGAAAGCAGCCGTACGCAGCTGCTCTTGAAGTGATTTCTTTGTAGTCTTCATTCCCACAGATAATTATGAGCTTAGAGGTTCTAAAACTTCAAATGATAGTTTGAGCTTTCTTCAAGTAAAAAAAAAATAATTTTAAATCTCATATGCTTTTTAAGTCAAGATTAATGAATTCTCACAGAAATAACAGGAATGGCCACAGTTACCTCAGCAATAGACTTGGGGGGGGGGGGCTCAGATGTGCTTCTGGTTTTGCAGGAAGGCTGAACCTCAACCTGGGTAGGGCCTGTAACTATTTAATTTATAAATGATTGGGGTAATATTATTGCCTGGAAGGCTACATCCGTACAAGCCTTCCTTTAAAACTAGATTTGAGAAATACCGATTTTTAAGAGGCTTTCACAAAGCACTGTGAGCAATAAAAGCAGCATTTGGGAGAACAAAGCTGGAAGTTTTAACTCCCCAAATGCTGTGAGAGGGAACTCAGGGGAACCTGAGTCCAGGGAATGAAGGAATTCATCTGATATTTCACATCCACCTTGAAATAAGAAATGACAGTGCATGGGCCAGTGTGTCCCTCTGGAGTGACTGGCATGTAATAAATTATGGCAGTATTTTAAAAAGAGACCCAAAAAAACAAGACCAAAAATAATAATTAAAAAAAAAAGAGTTTCTTCTACTCCAAGGGCATAGACCAAAAAAAGAGGCACAAACGAGAACACAACATGAGACACAAATAGTTTGTGGTGGAAAGGAACAGGTTTCTTCTCTGCCCCGAATCTGGAGAATACGCTATATTTTACACAGCAATTGTATAGGGAGAAGGAGCAGGGGGAAGAGAGTATCAAAATCCAAACAAGTCACAAGGCATCAACAATCCCTTGATGACAGGAGAGGAGTTTTTGTTGGCACAGCTCACAACAGCTGGAGGAATAATTGCGATGCTGAGCGAGGATGCCGAGAATATTTCGCTTCAGAGTCTCAGATGAAAGATGTTATCCACAAGCACTTTGCAAATGTTAATTAAACCCACACAGCCCCTTTTGGCAGATCAAGAAGTATTTCTCCGTATTTTGCAGAGAGGGGAATGAATATCTCAGGCACTTTTAACTTAAGGTTAAAGCTGCTCTTTCTACTTAGGAAGTGCCCCATGGATACATCATTAAAAACACAAATTAACCTTCCCAGTCCGGCAGCCTTCTGGAGAGCACAGCCAGGATGGAGCTGATCCCTCTCAGTTTGCTCTGACTACTGGCCCAATAGAAACCTTGACCCTGAAGAAAAAGCAAAACAGCTCTGAGATGAATATGGGCACTACAAATGAACTTTAAAACAATGCCAACCTTTGGTGAGTTGTAAAAAAAAAAAAAAAACCAATTCATCTGCTCTTCCTTTGGTTTTCCTCTGCAAAGGTGACAGATTTTCCATACTGCCTGGGCTTAAAGTCATGGAATATCCTGAGTTGGAAGAGACTCACAAGGATTATCCAGTCCAGCTCCTGGCCCTGCACAGACACCCCAACAATCTCACCCTGTGCCTGAGGGCATTGTCCAAACGTTCCTGGAGCTCTGGCAGCCTTGGAGCCGTGCCCATTCCCTGGGGAGCCTGTTCAGTGCCCCACCACCCTCGGGCGGAAGAACCTTTTTCTAAAATCCAACCTAACCCTCCCTGACACAGCTCCAGCCATTCCTGGGTCCTGTCCCTGGTCACAGGGAGCAGAGGTCAGAGCTGCCCCTCAGGAAGAAGCTGAAGCCCCTGATGAGTCTCCCTCAGCCTCCTCTTTTCCAGGTTGGACAAACCCAGCGACCTCAACCACTCCTGCCATTCCAAACAAGCTTCCTATTCCAGCCACTGACATACATAAACCATTCTCCAACAGGATAAAACAGTAATAGCGCAAATTTAACCCAAACCACTGAGTTAAAGCAGGGAGAACCAGGGGAAATAAAAAGCAGCAGTGAAATAATTACCAAAAAAGACAAAAGAGACACAAAGTATTTGAGGCACCTACACTGGCAGTGCAGGAGTACCACTGTGTCCTGGAAAAAAGAGCTTATCTTCAAAAGGAAACCACTCCACTATTTGTTAAATTGACATGTAACATTTGGTATTTAAGAGGGGAAGGGTCAGTTTGTTGGATCTATAAAAGAGTAGCTGAAAACATCTGCAAGGTCAGGAAGAAAATGCATAAACACACATGTGAACTAGAACATCAAAATACACAGTGGTGGCCAATGCTTGTGATCTTACCATGAAAATAAGCATATTTGGAGCTCTTTCCTGTTTAAAAAAAAACCCTCAGACCCTGAAACAGCTGATTTAGTATATATTTCAGTTGGAAATACATTTAATGATGCAGTTGGAAAGGAAACCTAAGAATAAGTGGAGCACATTCAAAGACTGTTGCAGATCCCCATCCAGCAGAAATGCCGTGGGACAGTGTCCCTCCTGGAGAGCTCACACACCCAAAGGCAGATACTGATCACACAAACAGTTTAACAATGTTTTTATAGATCTATAGTTTATATTCCGTTTATGTTCATGGTGTAACCCACAGGGCACAGCAGAGGCTCCACCACCATGCGCTCATCAAGTCAGGAGACCGTCCAGGGCTGCAAGCTGCATTCAGACCAAACAGAGGAGCTAAAGAGCTTTCCCTAGGCTAATCCAGTGCCTCAGCTGGTTTTTCTGGGAGCTTGCATGGTCACAGCAACTTTCCATAGGAGCTGGAAGGTATGGCGTGCAAAACCAGGCTGATGTATGTGACAGCACAAGGGGCCACCACTGGTAACTCAGCTTTGTCATTGCTCCACACAGGTGCCACCATGTTCTCTTTGCTAATCCACGGTACAGGAAGCTCCAAAAACCCAGGAAAACCTGAAACCTCACCAGGGAAGCAGGTAGGTGGTTGTGTAATTCCAGTATTACATGTGCTGTTGCAATCTGACACAGGCAGGAGACACCAGAAACTTGGGGTTGAGCCAGCAGATGTTTGCTGCTGCATTTAGTTACCCCCTCTCCGACCCTTTCCAGGCTCACTCCACCCAGCCCCACGTGCCAGATCCAGTTCATGCTCTTCCCATACAGAGATATCAGGAAAAGGTTCTTCCTCCAGAGGGAGGTGGGGCACTGAACAGGCTCCCCAAGGAATGGTCAGGGCCCCAAGGCTGCCAGAGCTCCAGGAGTGTTTGGACAACGTGCTCAGGCACAGGGGGAAATTGTTGGGGCATCTGTGCAGGGCCAGGAGTTGAACTGGATGATCCTTGTGAGTCTCTTCCAACCCAGGATATTCTGTTTCTATGATTCTTTGCCATCCAGCTCAGAGCTGCTTCTCCAGTGTGCTCACTCGGGAATAGTTTTTAGTGATCAAGTCAAAGTATTTTGGCTCTTAATTCTATCTGTGCCCTCGGCTTCTGGTTATATTAAAACTGCACACAGTGAGGTAGATATTGAGACATTATTAAAGGTGCTCTGCATTCAGAGCAATTCCCACAGAAATGTAATTGCAGTCCACTTCATCTTGGTGACAAGCTTGGAATTAGGGCAGTTCCAGCTGAAAACTGTTCCTGTGTTTTAACACACACTGCAATGCAAGGCAGCTGCACTGACCTTTCCTGGCTGTTGTTCTGGGCTCCTTCCCACAAATGTTTGCAGGGTTTCACTGGTTCTGGACTTCTGCTGCCACTTTGCCACCTGAGCAACCCTGTTCTGAACTCCAAGGAGAGGTGTGAGGCTCAGCACTGGAGGCTGCAGGAGGAGCAGTGCCAGCAGGGGTCTCTAGGCCAGGGGCAGGGGCCAGGCCTTGTTATTCCACGCTTTACGATAAGAGACCCAGCACATTTTTGGCCTTCCCACACAAATCCATAGTTGTATGGCTGCCAACCCTTTATCACTTCCCCCTTTTTGCTTTTTTTTGGTTGCTTGTTTTAAACCTTGCCCAAGGTTACATTCAGCAAAGGCAGCTCCCCCAAAATACAGCACTAAACCCACTATCACTATATTAACATCCGGAAATCACATTTAAATCCTTCTTGCTTTGCAAAAGAAAGCCCCAACTGAGCGGAAAGCAGCAAAGTTTTGCCCCACGTCCCTTTGCAGGTGAAGCATTTTGAAAAGGCCATCTTGCAGCTGTTGCCATGACCTTCTAGAAATCAATACCCCCAAACTCTGCTCAACCTCTCCTGGGGGAGCAAACACTGCACACACCAATCACACAAAACAAGCATTACTCGGTCGCCTGGAATCTTGACAGGGAGTATAAACAAGCTCAAAACTTCCAACATCAAGTAAAACCTGCTGCAGTCACCAACTCAAAGCCCTCTCTGAAATGGTTCAGAAAGAGCCCAACAGCTGTTGAACTAATTCCCCTTTTTATTCCACCCAAACTTCTGTTTGGAAGCTGCACATCTCTGACTGAAAGCCACCTTCTAACTCTAAGTCGCTGTTTATTTGTGGCCTTATATAATTTTCCTTTTGGGAATCAACACTGTCCTTAAAGGTTGGGGTTTTTTCACCACCACGGCATCATCTGTATTTCTTATTTACAGAATCATACATCATCTGTAATTAATATTTTCAGTAACCTTTCTGCTGGCCCTTCACCTCTGTTAACACCCTGCAGCTGCTGCTCAGGGATGCCTGACAGGGCCCCTTTTCGCAGCTCCCATGTTCAGCAAATATCCCAGACAAACAGCAGACTATTCCAGATTATCCTTCACTGGGTCTAATGACTCTGGAAAGATCCCCAGGGAAGGAGCATTTACAGCAAATGAGCTCCATTAAGTATCCAGCAACATCCAGCAAAAAACAGCAAAACATTTGGGTTTTAATTATTTTTCAAGCTGGCTGTAACACAGAACATCACAGAGCATGTGCCATACAAAGGACCTGCCCACAATTCTCTGCATTCTTTTGGGGGCTGTCAGCAAAGGCAGCTATTTCCAGGAGGAGTAACTTTACTCAGGATAACCAAGCAGTAGGAAAATGCTGATTTTTGTCCCACAGAAAGCAGAATGACTGCAAACACCTTTCCAACAGTGACACAGTACTGGCACGAGAGGCTTCATTTAGGATGTGGTTTTGCTCTGTTGCTCAGCTGATCTAATGGCCTGCTGCTCCTGAAAAGAGAGATGTCCCCAGCTCCCAAGCCTGGATCCACAGTGAGCTGAAGCAGGGAGTTAGGTTGGAAGGAAACCCTACTGAGAGGGAAGGAACTGGATCTGTATCAGAGCAAAAAGATCAGTGGCAGCACAACGCTGGGAGCAAAACCTGGAAAGGTTTTGCAGCACCAGCTTGACACGAGATCAGTTCAGCTACAATGCACAGACACACTCTAAATTTAGAGAGCTTTCTAACTCTGAAGCTGTATCCCACGTCCATTATTCCTCTCTAACACAAGAATGAGCCATGCTATTATAAATGCTTTTATACCAGCGTTGTGCTCTCCACCCTACAGGAGCACACATCAATTGTGGATAAAGTGGTTCAACTTCAGAATGTAGACAAAACCTGAGACAACGTTAATGGTGGTGAAAGACAGGTTGCCTGGGGTGGGAAATGATCAGAGATTTAAAGAGGAAAGGGGGAAAAAACCCTACAGACAATTTACCTGTGCTTGGGTCACCGCTCATTAGTGCTCTGAAGAGAATCACTTCACATGTTATAAATTAGGCTGCTCTTGGCTTACTCCCTTATTATCCAGCCCAGACAGCAGCCAGGAGCCTTTCACACGCGCCGGATAATGGGAACACTTACTCTGAATAAAATGAACGGAGGCAAAGAAAAAACAGGGGCCTTCATTTGAGCAGGAAAAAGCATCAGGAGACCCAGCGGTGGCGTTGGGTTTCACCAGTCACTTCTCTGTCACTCTGCATTTCCAACTTCTCCAGAGACGGGAAAACTTCTCCGAAAACAAATTCAGGCTGTGTGGAAGATGTGGTTGTTTTCTCCTGTTGATATTTCCATCTACCCCCTGCTGATTTGGGATTTCCAACAGACTTTTTAAAAGCTTTCCCATTCAGGCTACACTCCATTTTAAGAAGTTTCTGGAGAGACTGTTCAAGGCAGACATCTAAAACTTTTAATTTTGGCTATTAGGCAAAGTTCACTGTTCAACAGCAAGTAGCCAATTTCTGTCTCAATTTTTTTTTTTCCTTTTGTAATCGTGGCTTGAAAAAATACAGCTATAACACACTTCTTTAACTATTCATGGTTTTTCTACTGTATAGAAATAAAAGCCAGCAGACACTAATAAA
The DNA here is from genome assembly GCA_013397565.1 of Ptilonorhynchus violaceus. NCBI lineage: Eukaryota > Metazoa > Chordata > Aves > Passeriformes > Ptilonorhynchidae > Ptilonorhynchus > Ptilonorhynchus violaceus. The sequence continues at coordinate 411,266 of VZRJ01006593.1, forward strand.
CCAGTGATACCTATCAGAGTTGGCAAGGGCGAGATCACTCTTTTCCCACACACCTTCTAATCTCCTGCTTATATCACTGATAAAATAAGCTCATTATTAAAAAGTGCTTTAGTCTAAAGGTTAAAGGTTGACAAAATCCACAACTTGCTGAGAGAGAACAACAAAACCCAACCTTGACCAGAAAGGTGGAAACATCCAATTCAGCCCAAATATTTTGGCAATTTTTCCTCCTTTTCGTGCTAAAGCTCTGAAAGGATGCGCTGTGCAGCTGCAGCCCCACAACCAGCAGCAGCCTGACACTTGGCCTTGCTCTTAGGATTCCATCTCAGAGGCAAAAGCACATGGAAACAAAGACACACTTGGTCAGTGAACCCAAGAGTATCCAAGAGTATATATTAGCTCCCTGGAGCCCTGACCATGGCTCCCTTCCCTCCTCAAAGGCATCAGCTCTGTGATGCCTCGCGGTGAGCATTCCAGACGGAATTCAAAGGACTCTAAATCTGTCCACAGGGAAAGGCAGCAGCTGGACCAGCAGGATGAAGCAGAGAATCCAGGCAGCCCCACACAGGAGACGGGAGGGTAGAGGGAAGAAGTGTATCCTCCCTTCCTTAGGGGCAGTTTCAGTGCAGCACTGCAATCCCCTGCCACCTCTCCCAGCTTAAATCTCTCTAAAAATGCTTTCACTGGAGGGTTGAGGCACTGTGCAACGACTCCAATCTTATTCCTGATCCAACACCACTTAACAACAGCTTCCAAAATCTTCCCCCTCTTTTTACAACAGTGTAAATACTAATATGCAAAACAATTACCAGACATTTCATAAATTACTAACAAATATTGAAGTCCTACTTCCCCAGGGCGGGCCCAAGGCTGCCAGAGCTCCAGGAGAGTTTGGACAACACTCTCAGGCACAGGGTGGAACTGTGGGGGTGTCTGTGCAGGGCCAGGAGTTGGACTCCATGATCTTGGTGGGTCCCTTCCAGCTCAGGATACTCTGGAATTGCAGGTAGGTTTTTCTGCAGCTCTATCTAAAGCAGGTCCAGGCTGCAGCCTGCTGACAGAGCCAGAAGTGAAACCTGTTCCACCCAGGAGCCCCCCCACCAAGGTAAAGCTGCACCCCTTGCTCACTACTCTGGACCAAACCAATTTTACCTCTTCTAAAATTTTAAGCATCATCTTCACAGCAAGATGTCCATGACTTCCACATCAGCCTTTCTGCTGCCTGTGGGAGGCACAAATCTTGGCTTGCTTTTAGCTCCTGAGTCACTTGGGAGCTGGGAACAGAAGAAATAAGTATCTTTCAGTCATCAGCATCACCAGCTAAAAACACCCAGAGAGCAGCAGGTCTGAGAGCCACTGAGTGCAGGAAGCACGTGACAAAAACATCTCCAGCAGGGAAAAATTTAATAACCTTGTTATTAATTCCGAACAAACAACAACACTGATTCCCACTCTTCCTTTGATTCACAACAGGAGCAGGAAGGAGGGTGAAGGAGGGAGAAAAAAAGTTGTTTAAACAGCAGCAGCTGTTACATCAATGCCGATATAATGGAGTCTCCAGCATCCTGTTCTCGGGAGAGCCGTTGCTGTTTGAGGAAGAGCTCTGCCTTTTCAAGAGGACTTTAGAACCTCAAACACCAACCTTCAGCTGTATTTTCTTCCTAATCAGAAGTCAATTATCCTGCTGAGTGATGACAGAACAATTCACAAAGTAAATCCTTTTCATATCGGGGTCTTCTGTGATCAAGTTGCACTGGGAAGTTCCTTACTCACACAAAAGCAAGGAGGATTTCACTTGTGCTTTCCACAGTAATTCCCAAGGGCCTCAGTCGGAACTACCATGTGAACTTTCAGTGTAGAAAAAGCTTCATCTGACAATGTGAGGTAATGCACTTTTATCCAAACTGAAAGTTCCCAAGTTTTTATCAAGTATGAGGAGATCCAGAAAGCATTTACAGCCAGCTGTCTCTAGAGTTCACTCACAGAACCAAATTTGTGCTACTGGCATTGTTTGCCACCTCCCAATCATTGCTATAGCAATGCGAACCTCCTAGAGAGTCCTTTTAATATATTTTTAACTGCTTTGAAATAGCTTTATTATACTAAATAATTACTACAACATTTTCATATCACAAAGAAGTTTTTGTCTGTTCTCAGGCTTTGTACCTTGTAAGGTTCTCATCCCAGCACCATTCCCTTCCCAGGTGTCCAAGTTCAGATACACTTAAATTAATTCCAGAGAGGGGTCTCAATATCTGCTTTTAGATAAATGAAGCCCAAAGTTCATGGAATGGTTTGGGTTGGAAAGGACCTTAAAGCTCATCCCGTTCCACAGGATGGCTGAGCTTTGTTATTTAATAATGAAAAAACCAGCAAGGCCAAGAGAAGAATCATGGAATCATTAAGATTGGAAAAGACCTCTAAAATCACCAAGCCCAACCATCAACCCAGCACCACCACCATGTTCACCACTAAACCATGTCCTCAAGTGCCACACCCACACATTTTTTGAACACTTCCAGGGAAGGTGACTCCACCTGATGGTTTTCACCTCACTTGAGCTCTTTTCTTCTAATCCCCCGTGTGATCCAAGGAGAACTGTGAGCAGAAAGGAAATAAACACACAAACAGTGGCTTATTCTCCCCAAATCCAAAGCAGTTCCTGGCGGGAAGGGAGGAGAACAGAACCCAAGCTGACATTCCAGGCTGGGCAAGCAGGAGCACTCCAGCACATACTGCTGGCTTTGTGATGTGCCACAAAGGCAGCCTGTTCCAGCTCCCCCATTACACATTGTCCCCACACAGGCTCCAGTCTCAGTTTCAATGGCTGCATTAAATGGAAAAGTCCCCTGGGTGATGGCATGAGCTGGACTCTCCTCCACTTCCCCAGCGTGGGCTGGATCCCAGCAGGGATCCCAGCGAGGTCTCCAAACCTTCCCTTGCTCCAGGCTAACTCAGGAGGTTTCCCTACATGGAGTCTCTCATCACAAGAGATTTACCTGGATAGAGCAAAATTCCAACACACAACTCAGCATTTTACAAGCCCTTTCCACACTGGCTGTATTATTCAGGCAATGTACTAAAAAAAGAGTAAAATATAAATAAATAGATGCAGTGTTCCAGTGCTGTTCAGGAAGAGCTGATCTCTCTTTCAGAGGGATCAATCTCTGGTGCATTTACACCCTCTAAGGCCAAAAATAACGCTGGAACCACCAGGAGAAAGAGCCAATTTAACTGTTCTCCCAAGCAGATTAAAAATTACTCTCAATTTACTATCTTACTAAATTACAGCTGAAATTGTTACAGTAGGCTGGCTGTGGGCTGGCAGGCTGGCTGTGTGCAACTTCACATACACAAGAGTAAAAAGAAGAATGAGAAAGAACCATAAACATGAATTTATGTACTTTTATATCTATATATGTGAAGGCAAGGAAGGAATAAAAAACCTCCAGCTTTCACCAACAAGCAGGAGCTGGGACACCCTGAGTAGTGATGGATTCAAAATCCACCTATAGTTTCTGGATGTATTTCTCTCCCTCTCTCCTCCTCCTCCTCATGCAGTCCCCTGTCCAGGGGGATTCAGGACTGTGTGAGGCAGAGGTGACAGGTCTTGGCAGGCCAGGTGAAGCTTTGGGGAGCTGCTGTTTTATTAGCAGTGTCTGGACAAATCTGTGCAATGAACTGATTGTGCAGTGGTTGACATAAACAGCAGCAACAGTGGCTGCTTTGGGAAAAAACTGCTACAAGGACTTGGTCCTTTGGCTTCCCTGTGGGAACAGAAGCCACAAACAGAGCACAGACAGGCCCAGGTGACTCTGGGAGCTCTTTGGGATTAAAGGCAGGAAGGAAGCACTGGAGAAGGCAGCAGAGAGGAAAGAAGAAAAGCACAGTGGTACAAGTAACAGTGGAGGCGTGGAAGATAAACCTCAACACCGGGAAAAAGTGCTCTGGATGATCATGGAGCTGTGATTCAGCGCTGAGGAAAACATCCAAGAGTTCCTCAGCTCAATGGAGGCCCAAGTTTCCCAGTCTGCCCACAGGGCAGGGCTTTAATCACCCCTGTGGGAGCCCTGACTCACCTTAGGGCAGCACAAAAGCCACAGATCTGAGTCAGGGCAGATAGACAAAACCACAGACTTGTCAGAGCCCCAGGCATGTCAGTCTGCAGCCCTTCACTGCAGGCCTGTGACTGTTAACACTTTAATCACGTCATATTCCAGCTCTACTTTTTGGAAGGCACAGCATTAATTAAATAAATATCATTTATGCAAAGCAGAGGGGGTGGAGGGCCAAACCTTGCCCTTGCAGAACCAGTACTTGTTTGATGGCACTGATTTATATTTAACCAAATAAGACTAATTCTCTATTTTGATATCATTTCTTAACCAAGGGAGAGGGGGAGAAGGTTTAACATCCCGAGTGTGTCTTGTCCTCATTTAGAAGATGCAGGAGACACCAGCAGCCATTTAGTTTCACAAAATTGCTGCAGGATTCAAAGATAAATCCCATATCCTAGCTGACAGCTTTAGCACAAAGCCACATAGCTCTGCCAGGGCTCCTTGTTAACAATGTATTGTTCTAGTGACTCACTGCACTGGAATGATATCAGGTTTATTCATAGCCTTTCTGATAGACTTTTTAGATTAGACACATAAACCTCTGCTTTAAAAAAAACCAAAAAGCTATGGCTTATTATTACATGGAGCATCAAAATTCCTGTTTTCTTTTCCATGGCTAAACATACAGAGAACTACAGCAAAAGGACAGGATCTCGGAAACCCAAAGGTTCTTTCAAGCTTCCAGTAAGAACATTCAAGAGGAGAAAAAATGGCCAAAAATTAGAATTATAGTCAATATAGCGAAGATGGTAAAAGATATGAAGCACCTCTGTAGGACCACTGAATTAATTACGACATTTTACTCTGGAAAAGAGGCCTCTGACAGGGGACACAGTAGGGATTTACAAAATTTTACCGGTCTGGAATTGGCAAACATGCAAATGACAATTCCCCAAACAGGAGCTTATTACAGTAAACGAGTTGGCAGCAGATGCAGTTACCAAAAGGAAGTGGTTCATCACACAAAATTAAACTTTGAAATGCCAGGACAGAGGGTGAAAGCACACATAGGCTCAACCAGAGCTAAATAAACTGATGGGAGATGAAGGACATTCCTAGTGCTCAGGTGTTTGTGTGCCACATTCTGAGTTTTTTAAGAAGCAGACAAGAGTCTACAGCATCTTCTGAGGAGAATAGCAGCAAGAAGCAGGAATTCCACCCCCTCACTGGCAAGAGCTCCTTGGGAGGACTGCAGGAGGTAGAGGCAGCACAAATCCTCCCTGCCACACCAAACTGCTCTCCCTCAGCCCTTCTTCGTTGCAGCTGAGAGCAAAGACCACACGAGCCTGTGTGGAGCACAGGAAGCCTCAGACCCACGCTCATGTTCACATGGATGATGCCACATCCTCACAGGAAGGGACCTGCTACACAAACTCCTGCAGTACTTGGCTTTGCTGCCAAGCCAGGAAGCCTCAGGAGATGTTTGAAGATGAGTCTCCTGGAACTATTTTTAGATTGCAGTCCCAACCCGGTTATTTAGATATTTAGTGCCATGGAGAGAGTCTTGCATAAGAATGACTTGTTAAGGAGTCCCTTGAAACAGGTTATTTCCCTATTTTGTTCCATGGCAATCACAGACTGTTTCCAGCATCTTCTCTATTCCACCTCCCCGCCAAGAACAGCCCTTCCCTCAGCAATCTCCTACTGACCTAAATTCATACTACTTTTTGCTTTAATCACACTCTTCCACTCTAAAAAGGACTCCAAACCTGCAATCCTTGTCTCCTACATTAATTCCTCCAGCCATCAGGCCCACAAACCCAGAAGAGCTTCAGAAGGTCAATGCTGAGCCTGCTGCACACGACACCAGTGTCATAAATGTTGCACAGCCCAAATGATGTCCTGGGGGAAGCCTGTGCAGCCCGTGGCCTTGTGCAGACTGCACAGCTGTCAGGCTGAGACTTCCTACGTTCTCCTTAAGATATGCAAAGAGAAGGAGAATTCAATGGTATTGACTGGTTTCAGCTCCTGAAGTCAGCTGATCTGGCACTGGGATTAGAGCTGTCGATGAGGACCTTGGCACGATGTCAATAACGGCATCGTTTGTCCTTCACGTGACCTCACTGCTACTCCCAGTTTTATTATTCATTATCAAGGTTTTCACAGGAGCCACGTTCCAGCTGAGGAAGAGTCCCTGCTGTGTCCGGCACAGCACAGAAGTGGGGCACAAAGATTGTCTTGGATCCAGGACTACAACAAGAAATGCTGGAATACACGGGAATAGACACCCGAGCCCCGGACATCTTGAACATCATCACATACTGGTTGGATGTAGGAGAAATGAGGAAGCCACAAATCACTGTGCCTCTGTTCCCTTCTTCCCCAGAACCACAGGAATTCTCTGCCCTGCTCCCTGGATACATTCACACCAACCTGATGACACAACCCAGTCTCTAAGTGCATTATTTCATCCTTGACTTTCGTTAACAAACATCTTCAGTTTCAAGATTCATCATCCCATGTTATCCTTAGGGAATCCCTGCTAGGGCTGTCACAATAAACTCAATTGGTGCAGCTCCCACACTCACCTGCATTTTACACCCAGCAGTAGAGCATCCTCCTGGCTTGCAGACACCTACATCAGGCAATTACCTGTTTCAGGCTGGCTACACCACTGCACCACATGGGCCACAACATTCCAATTAATCAGTATTTACTAGCTGGAATATTTACTCCCTCACAGTAGCAAGTTCTAATATGTTTGCAGACACCTCATAAAGCACAGGCTCGTTATTACAGCCCATTAACACGCATGCAAGATATTTTAATGTGTAAAAATTCCCCATGAAATAAGGATTTTCTCCTCCACTTCCAGGGAAAAGCTGCCATCCTTACCATGAACTAGACGACACTTTCCAGTGCTTTTTTCCTGCTCTTTTCTACCCACCAGTCAAGCCAAGCCTCATTTGGCTGATTTCACAGCACTTCTTTATGAGTAATCCAGACATGTGCCATGGCAGGTCCCTCATCCACACTCCTTACTCAGTTCCAAGGCTGGAATAGCACTGGGGAGCATTTCCACTCCTGAACCAGAGCCTCCTCTGCTCTGCAGCACAGGAAGCCTCACGTGACACCTTCAGTGTTGATTCCCCGCTGCCTTGAACAGGTACAAGACATAAACTGCAGCACCACTTCCCTGTTCTGCCACTACTGAAAGTGGGATATGGATACAATTTGCCACTTCAGATAAAAGGAGCTGCAGCACACTTCTCTGGAAGCCAAGGAAGCTTGTACTTTTAGGAAAACACTACCCAAGCAGGCAGACTTAATGCTGTGCCCCAATGGAAGCAATTTGAGGGCAACATTAGGCACTGCAGAAAGTTTTATTCTTGAAATATTAAAGTACTCACTGTGCACGGTGATCTGAGTGGAATCTGTCCCTTGTCTGTAGCCAGCTCTCTACTCATCTGTCTGGAGCCTGTTAGAGAGGAGAAGGAGCTGTAAATATAGACAAAGTGACCACGAAAATGAAAACAATTTAAAAATTTTAAAAAATCAGTAAGTTGGCCAACTAATCAACACAAAACAGACACGCACACCTCCTTAACCCTGAGGTCAAGAACTCAAAGAGCCTGCAAAGCTCACAGCAAAGGTCTCTCAAGCAAACGATGCGATGCTTGCAAACAACTACAGCACTGGCTGCCTCTGGAGGTTCTCGAGGTCAGACCTGCTTCAGCCCAGGAGAAAAGCAAGGTATTTATACATGAGAGCAGCAGCAACAGCTTCCCAAAGCCAGTTACTCCAGAGAGAGTGAATCACAGCTCTTTGTGTCACGTTCTGGTCCCCAATGTACCATTACACACACGGGGGACAAATGTTTATGCAGACACGGTGCTGAAGGGTTACATGCGCTGTGATCTGGAGTGCACCAAAGAAGTTCCCTTTAATGCATTTGTTGTTTCAACAGACTTTATCCCCTTAATGAGGCACCACTGAAGTTCTGCTTAAACCCATTTTGATTAAGGAAAAGATTATCCATAGAATTGCCAGCCATACATGTTAGTATACATCACACACAGAGCAACTATGCTTCAGGGAGACATTAAATCCCCGTTCAATTAATGAGACACCTCTTCAAATGAGCATTAAATAATTCCCTACAATGTAGCAAGACAACTGGCTACTTCTGTAAATTGGAATAGAAATAACTTCCCATCTTCTCACCAACAAAATCCCAATCAAAACTTGCCCTTAAAACAAGAGGTCAGTACAGAGGGATGGGGGGCAGGAATGTTACTACCTCAGTGCTATTGTATGCTTATATTAAAGGCTGCTCATCAAAAAATTAAATGAAATGGATGCCTTTCATGTTTATCAATAACAGAGCTAATGGTTTTTATGTAAATGCCATTATTTTCAGCCAGATCTGCAAGAGACTCGAGCCACATAGCCCCATCTCCCCTAGCAAGAGACTCCCTTCAGGCAGCCAATCTAAATGCAAATTACAATCAAACTGCAAAACCAAGAGTTTTCTGGATGATACTGAACACACAAAACTCGGGACAAAGCAGAGAGATTTAAGAACAACCCTCCTCTTCTGGAAAGACCTGCTGATCTTACATAGCTTTTCTACCCTGAACATATATAAAAAGTAAAGTATAATTTGGTTCTCATTTATAGTCATATTATTTACCACCTTCTTCCCTTCTATTGCTTTCAGTGTTAAAAAAAGGAGAGGAACGTTCTGTAGAGAGAATCACCTCTTGGAGATGTTTCACCCACAACGGGAGCATCCCATCAGCAAGGATATTAAATCAGAGCGATAACAAAGCCCCAGCTGGATTTGACAAAACAAACAGCTCTTCCACATTTTCAGGAAGAAATTTCTTCTTGGAATGGAGTTGTTTGTGCAAATCAAGGAAGAAGGTGTTACCACACGATGGTTATTAGGAGGCAGAGATATAAAACTGATGTCAGCACAAGGAGCACCATGTTCCTGTAGCATAAAAGCTTTTTGAAGAACACTTAAATCCATCCCCTACCTGGAGCACAGATCCAGTCAGGACTTTGTCAGCACTGATTAAAACAAGGTATTCATGGCAAATGTGAAAAGAACTAATATTAGCAACCATGCTGCTAATGCACAGAGGAGAAGCTAATGATTAAAACAAAGGGCAAAAAGCTGACAACCCAACTATGGCACGGGTCTGCACGTGAGTCTCCACAGGGTCTTGCTCCAACTACCACAAGCAGCTCCACACCGAACTTCCATTCCCAAGAGGAGCACATGTCCTTGGAGGGATGCTGCTAATTAACAAGAGAGCCTTGTACACGCTCGTTACACGGGTGAGGAGCTGAGCACTTGGTGTGCGCTACAGGAATATTCATAGAGCAGAGCCTCGCTAATTAACATTAATAACTGAGAGACCACTCCTGCAAACGGCTGGATTTTGGGAATTAGCCAGTGAGAGAACACGCAAAGTGGGAAAGCAGAGGGACAACACGGCCCAGCAGGCGCCTGGCTCACTTCTTTGGGTATCTATAATTAAATAATTTATCATTGCGCTCCTGTGTCAACGAGTGAATGCGCAGCCTGTAAATAAAGCACCTCCTGTTATGCAAGGCCTTGCTAAATCTGAAAGTTTGACTGCCTGTGGGAAGAGGTCATTAAATTAAAAACCACAGCCCTGACTACCTTCTCTCAGAAACTTTTCACGTGGGCTGGTATGTCAGAAAACTCATCAACTTCTTTTTCATCTGTTCTGTCTCACACATCTGTTGTTCTATAGACAAAAACTCTGCCTTTCAGGCCTGGATCACAACTTGGAGTTGCTAAGGCTCCTTCTCATTCCCTTCCTCCATAAACCTCGTGAGGCAAGTCTTGGGTCCTCTCTAGCAGAAGGAGACTGGGGCCCCAAGTTCGGGCTTGTCACCACACAGACCATGCAGGATCAACCCCTGAGCAGTGAGAAAAGGAAGAGGCCCTTCCAAAACAAGCACCTCTCCTTTTTTCCCCCACTGTGGACATTTCGGCAGCGCAGTTCCCAGTACAAGCCCAGGACCAGCTGTCCTGGCAGGAGCTGGGACACAGTGTGTTCATGGCAGCTCTGGAAAACCACTCCGCTGTTCCCAAAATCCCGCTGTGCGAGGCCCGGCGCTATCGGTGCCGGAGCCGCTCGGGATTTCACACCCAGCCACCACCGTGTGTGAGAGGAGTCTGATTTCACAGCCCTGCTCTGACTTCAGCTGTCAAACCACAACCACAGGCCTGCAAAGCAGAGCCGTTCCTGCAGCAAAGCCATTTCCTCCCAAAATGTCCAAAATTGGCGACGGCCACACCCCCCAGCCTCCACCCCAACGCTGCTGCTCACTGGTTTACCCAAGAAGTTGGGTGCCAGCAAAATGAAGATTTTTTCCTTTGGGTGGCAAAAGACTTCCATCCACCACTTGAATTTTGCAAAGGGAAGGAACAAAACTGGAAATATTTCCTTTCCTAACAGCTCCTGTTCTTCACTGTACAATTCACAACTACATTAAACTTACTCAGCCCTATAATTTTTATTTTTCCTTCTCCCCAGAATGTTTTCTGTCATCACACGCCCTCATACACAGCCCATGACTTCACTTGCTCCAGCACAGGATTTTCCCTTTGCAAGGGTTCAGGTTTAAGCACAGCAAAACGGTCTCTTAAACAGTCTTTTCTTATTTCCTTTTGTGAGAGGCTTCATGCTATGATGAATGTGTAGAAATGCAAAGCAGAAGTCCACACAAAAAGAAGCCAGTGTGTGAGGTGGTTTTGTCTTACAAAAAAGAGAGCCAGGAATGACTTACGCCTCATTAAAGAGCTCCAGTCTGCATTTTTATTAGATATATTTAGACACCAATGGCTTAAAAAAAAAAAAATTTAAAAGCAGTTATATTCTTAACATATGGCCCTGGATCAGTCACACGGATATAAACGAAAGTAGGCACAGCAGATTCTCCAAACACAGACATGGAAATCATTTTAATGGTACACACGACCTATAAAATTTCAAGCAACACCAAACCACACAATGGTGTGACAGAATTCAGCTACTGCAGGGCTGTGTCTTGTCCCCAGTCTTTGCATCACATATCCCCGTGCATGCCACAGATGCTCCAGGAGACAGTAAGAGGGAAGAGAGTAATTTCTGCTAACAAACACTCTCAGGTAAGAGTATTCATTTTCCAGTGGAGAAACTGAGGCATGGAAGAGGCATATTCTGCTTAAATTCATTTCCTATCACAAATAAAACCCAGGCAATATCCCAGCCATCAGCCTTTTCACCACCAAGTGTCTTCTGCAACACTGCTGTAGCCCAGTGGCATTCCCTCCTCACACCATGGCCTCTAACCTGACAAAACACACAGCTCCAAGAGAAAATTTATTTCCAAATCAAGAGCCAATGGATCTAATTCTGGCCCGCACAAAGCACTAATTACTAATGTTAATGATATCTCCCAAGCTTGATGGTAACGATAAATGATGGCCAATCACACGGACAGGGACTGGCACTGAACAAAACAACGAGGCACACCCAGAGCAAGCATGTCTTGCAACCACTAAACACACATTTCTGTGCTCTACGTGGGCAGCAACTGCTGTCCAGAATATTTTAACAGCAGAAACAGCACTGAGAAAAAAAAAACCACCACCACAACACAAAAAAAACCTGAGTACATTCCTCCTCATAGTCGAAGCCAGAACATAGGAAACAAGCAATATAATTATTTCCACACAAGAAGGAAAATAAACCCAAGAACACACATAGAGAAAGAAACAAGCCTCCAAAGCTGATCTGCAAAACAGCTCAGGGTTTCTGTGCTGGGCTGTAACTTCACCGCACAAGTCAGGACAGGAAAAACTACAGGTAAGCCAATTCTGGGGGGATGAACACCTCAGAGCCCACAGCACCCCCTCCTCTGTCCTCTTCCCCACAGAACCTGCAGAGTGGGTGCCCTAAATCCTGCACATCCTTCAGCGCATGACCACATTTCCTTTTGCCTAAAGTGACCCTTTCTGGTGAGGTCTCTGGTACAGACAGAAAGAAAAACATTTTCTTGCCTTTTTTGCATCAAGCACAAAGCGCATCAACCCCACGAGTGACTGCTGATCCCACCTGTCCAGGGGTGCTCATCCACAAGAAACACAACCTCTTAACAGGATGCATCCGGCGTGTCCAGCCCAGGTTCCTCAGCTGGGATAGCACTGGATCCAAAATCCTTGGAGGCTGGAAGCAAACAGAAGCAGGAGAAGAGGCACTGTGCTCCCTCCAGATAGCGGAAGCACGGCTGGGACACACTCGCTCTTCACGGATAAGTAAAAGCACTTTAAGGAGAGGCTTTTTTTTCCCTCCCTTCACTTTGTTTTAAATGGCTGAAGAATTTCCTCTGTGAATGCTCCCAATTGTGGCTCACGCTGAGTTATTTTTAAAAGCACAGAACCAGATTTTCAAGGCCCTGAATGAGGAAATGCAAAGCTTTTATTAAGCAATAATAGCCCAGACAATGGTCACAATTTCCCAAGGGTCTGAACACGGCAGCTGACAATAAGCTTTATTCCTCCACAAAACCCCCTTCACAGGCTCGAAGGGTTTGCTTTGTATGATCCAGGCTCAAGTTAGGGAGTTAAATCAGAAAGCTCTGTGGCCGTTTTCAGTGTGATTTCCTCCACCAATGCATGTCTGATCAGAGATACGAAAATCACCGGGAGAAGATGCCAGGCACTGTCTCATTCCCTCCTTTGCTACCAGGACATCATCCCGTCCAGCTGGACCTTTCCCTTGTGGATGGATCCCAGCTGGCAAACTGGCCAATCTTCCCAGGGTCAGGAGAGCGAAACAAAGCCCTTCAACTTTTGTCATTGATATTTGAACCACTGCAAAATGCCTCTCACTGAAACGGCCAGAAACACTTTGAGCCTCAGCCCCGCTACCACAGGCTATAATCAGATCCAGTGGCCACAGCAGCTCTTCCTTCTTCCAACCAGGAGGAAGTTGCAACTATGAGGAGCTTGTACATTCTCCAAACCCAGCCAGCACCCAAAGTTTGGCCTTGCAAAGGCCCAGCTTCCTTCAGCAACGTGCCATGGTTGGCCCCAAGCGACTACCAGCACACCTGAACCAGCTGCAGCCAGCAAGAGCAGCAGGCACTGCTGGAGCACAGAAAATCAGATTGGTTCAAGTTGTCTGCTTAGGACTAGATGAACTGTGCTACAGAAATGTTGTTTTTCTCTGCTGGTTATAAAGCAGACCCCTGAGAAAGGAGGGAAAAACAACTTGGTGAACAACAAAATCTGTAGAAAAAAGTCCCAACTTAAATGTCTCCCACACGAATGCTGTCCTCACCTTCAACAGAAAAGCAGCTAACACCATAAATTCATGATTTCTTCCAACCAAAACAAGTGTATTTCTATCCTCCCACCATCTCTCCACTTCCCTATCCCACTGGAAGCACAGTGTGGCTGCAGAGCAAACCGAGATCACAACAAACCTCACAAACAAGAACTGAGTTGAGATTCAATCCGAGCACTTCCCAAACTGTTCAGCCACACAGCCAGGAGAGAGAGACCACAGGAGCTCTTTCTTCCAGCTTACCACAGCCTCCAGGGGTGGTGAAAACACTTCCTAATCTTCTGCGTATCTGTCAGTCAGTCTATAACCAAGAGAGCTCGTGCCTAAAAAGAGAAAATAATTCAGACCCCTTCACAAACACCTGCAATGCTCCTGCTGCTGGTGCAGCTCCACCACACCTGCACGCCTCAGTCACCACAGGTGAGATCTCTGTGCCTCCTGCATCTCCTTCCCCTGCTCAGAGAGGTAAAGACATTAGAAAATGGTTTCAAGTTTGTCTACAATTTCCTGGAGGAATGGAAAAGGTGTTTAGAGGATTTAATGAAAAATATGCTTCATCCCCTTCCTTTTTTCAACGTTGCTATAATCAGCCATAAGGCAACAGCCTCTATCATGCTTTGTCTTTTTTACTGTAAACTTCAAGGCCTCTTGAACCCAATGCAATCCCTCAGCTTGGCTTAAAATGCTACTGAAAAATAATTGATCATCTGCTTGTCTGTAAAACGGGTGGGTATCCATGTCTGTGTCCAGGCAAGTGTGCAGGAATTCAGGATGTGTTCAGAAAATGGATGCACTCAGAAACTGAGGCTGCCAAATGTGCCCAGATATTGCCATTCAGAGAATTCACAGCAGCACTTTTTGCGCAGCAACATCTGTAAATCAAAGCGTATTATTTTCCACCCTCATAATCAAGAGATTTGCTAGATTATCAAGAGATCTGTCTGATCATGACAGACAAAGCTGTTGAACCTCATGCAGCGGCCTGAAACACACACTCAGGCAAAGAGCTTGCTCATGACACCGAACAATGAAAGCAGCCCCTTCAGTGCTCACTTCCAATTAGGAAAACTCTCGGTGTGATGAGGAAAGAGCCCCTCACAGCCAGAGGAGTGGCCACAGGTGACAAATGTGCAGGCCAGCAGCCACTGCTTGGCAGAGGAGCTGCAGACAGAGTGAGGATCAGGCAGACTGCAGCCAGTGAGAAGCCAGAGAGGCTGGAATATCAGGAGCACAGACTTTAAAAGGCAGCCCTGCCAGCGAGCACAGCTTCAATTAACAAGCTGTATTTGCAAGGCCAGACTCCAAAATGCTCCTCAGTATCCAATCATCGAACCCGTGCTTAAAGACATACCATTAGAGCATGGAACTGGGTATCAGCTGGCTGAACTAATCCCAGCCACATGCTCAAACTACCAGCAAATAGGTCAGAAATGTATCCCACACCATTCAGGGCCCTGCAACGGGGAACAGTCACGCAGCACCACTCCTGCAGCTGTGGAAGGGGTTTGAGAGGTTCCTCTCAAACCTCCATTTGCCAAATGAGAACTCATTTTGTGGTTCAGGGGAAGGGAAGTCACAGCCCACCTCATTGCTGGGAAGCCTTTTCATTGCTACCTTTCCAGATGATGTTATGCAACAAGTAATTCACTCCTACACAGGTAGGAGCAAAATTGCCCTTGGGCATTCCTGACAATTCCAGATTACTACAACCAGAATAGAAATAAGATCGTGGAGATTTTATTATACAACTCTGCAAATTACTTATATCAAGCAAAAAGGTACAAGGTTAAATTAAGACTCCTTTCTTGCTCTGCCCTCTACGTACACACAACAAAGTTAAAAACAGCTGCTCACTTTCAGATGCAGCACAACAGTAATTTATTAACCTACACGAGATCCAAGCATGTACATGTACTGAGGATAAGTTATTCCAGATACTTTATAAAACACTGCTCTCAACAAGGAGTGGTGACAGATACTATCTTTGGAAGGATTCAGGACTGTATCTTACCGAGCCTCCACTGCCATGAGTGACCTTTACAGTAACACAATAAATATTTTAGCATATAATGAATTTGCTGCATTACATTTGCTCTCTGGGCTATTGAAGATCAGCCAGAAACCAATCGATTGGAAGCACAAAGCTCCCACAAAACTGAAAGCTACTATGGAGATTTTACTACCTGCAGTAAAAAGTCGGGGAGGTGAAGAGAAAAAAGGTGTTTAAAAAAAAACCAACAAACTCATGAGCTCCCCATTTACATAAATTTCCGCCAGACTGACTGTCCCAGCCCTGAGATCCCCACAGTCACTCAAGCAGGACTGACCCTGAAGCTGCATCTTTATTGTTTTGGATCCCAAGATTCATTAATGCCAGCAACAAACCTCTCAAAAATAACCTCAAAAACCCACAAGCTTCCCAGGAGTTTGAAGGACGGGCTCTGAAACACGAGGGAAGCTGCGTGGTTTAGCTCCAGTTCTGCCATCAGCTCGTTTGGATCACTTGGATCACCTCAGACACCTCCTTGCATCTCCATTTCTTTGCCTGCTTGGAGGCGTCAGGGCTTTGTCATTTTGCAGCTGCACCTCAAGAACACGTGGAGCTGTTCACCTGCAGAGGGTGAACACACAAAGCCCAGCAGATACCAGCACTGAGGCTGTTGATCTGTGCCAAAACCTCAACCAGCCAGATTGTCTCATTTTTATTTGGATCTCATTTTCAACAGAGTTAGAAAAATTATCCCAGGGGTATGGCAATGGACCAGAATGGAGGAGATCATTTAATGACATCTGTAATAGCACACACTTAACAACTCCTCAATTTTTGTCTTATGACCTCACTCATTAGGAAGAGTTTTTATCACCCTCAATATCTTTACAAACACTCCCCCCTCTATGTCTCCACCAAGTCTTTCCTTACTGCCATATAAGCCCAAGGCTTCTCTTTCCTTCCCCTGAGATGGAGTCAAGGTAAGATCTTAATTTCCTCTACCATTTGCAATGAAACTGCCTCCGCACCCATGCCAAACAAGCTGGAATTACACCATTAATTTCAGCTTAGTCAGCTCACCCTGCAGACTAAGTCAATATCTGACAGATATTTAGCAAAGACTACAATTTATTTAAATTCAGTGCACTGTGCCCACCAGAGCAGATACAGCAGAGGATGAGAATCAGCAGGACAAGCTGCTTGGGGGAAAACCACACGATAAGCAGACTTCTGGCTGGAGATCTCCTGTTGTCAAAAAAAGAGGTTTAGGGATAGAATGACCAGTTTCCTGAGGTCAGCCCTCCAAAGCAGGCCTGATTCCTGAGAAACATGCAGCCTTCCCGGGAACAGCACTGCGGGAGTGAGAACATCTCAGCTTTCAGAGAGGCAGGGTTGCTAAGGCAAGCAAACAAAAGGCTCGTTGTCTGCAGCCCAACAGCTCCTCAACACATCCCCACCACTGCTAGAGATGGGGTGGTGCAGCCCATCCAAGGAGCTCCAGCTAAATCCACGCTCCTGGATCTCTCTCCATGCCCCTCTTCTGAGCAGTTCATGTTTTCCGCTACCTTCCCAGCTGCTCCACAGCTGGCAGGGCCCAGGGAAATTCTGAGGAAAAGGATTTATGTGAAAACAATGCCAAAGAGGAAGGAGTCAAACCAGCAAGCAGAGTGTGAGGAATAAAATCATAATAAACAGAACAGATCAAGCACAACTTCACCATAAACTGCAAATGGTCCACTACTCTTCACTTTCAACCATGGAAAAAATAAACCATCAGTCGCAGAGCAGCCCCTCGGCTTCCCACCCCCTTACACAATTTTTATAAACTTCCAAAATCCAGCTGTTTAGAACAAACACATCCCAGCAGATCTCAATGCTGTGAGTCAGCACCAGCTCTCACAGATGTGATCTCTCCCCAAGTGCTGTTTGCCAGAGCAACGTCTCCAGACCAAGAGCAGCGTCAGCACAAGTTGCCCTCAGAGCTTTCTGCCAGCGCTGTTTAGAGGAAGAAAAACTGCTGAAGCCACCCCACATGCCAAGTTGGTTAATGACATCCCAAAGAAACTGGCTGACCAGTGGATTGTGGCAGCTTTTCATATGAAGCTGCTCCAAGTTAGAGGATTGGCATTTTTTGCTTTTCGATACAAAAAGCCAAAGAAGATGGAAGCAATTCCTTTAACTGTCACTTCTGTTTCTCATGTCACATCTTCCCTCTTCCATCAGCACGGGCAGACACTGCAGCTCCTGGATCTCTGTAACCCTGGTGTGTGCCCTGGTTCATCCTGCTGGCTGGCAACATCCTTTGCTTACTCGAGCCCTGGGAAATGGTGCCAAAATTGAGGATTAAAGGAATAGGTCAGTGAAAAATTCCAATAAACAGACCATCCCAGGGAGGAGGGGAGAGTTATCCAAACCTCCCTCTTCCACAAGCAGCCAGAGTAAGTCCTCCCCTCCTGTCAGCAGATACGAAGCATTACACGGATCAGAGCTGCCACCAGCAGAGAAAGCTGCTCATGTAATTTTATTTTTTTTTAATGTGTGAAAACTAAGTGTTCCTTGTTTTGTACAAAACTGGCTGCGAGAGGAGAGTCCAAACACCAAGTAAACACTTCACATGCAGCCCAAACCAGCTGCAGAACATGGAGTCTCTCACCCCGCAGTGCCCCAGGGACCTTGCAGGGAGTGAATCTTGCTTGGCCAAAGGAACTGTGCCTGCAAAGAGCCGAGATCCAAATTCAGAATAAACCCTGTGCTGCACCTCATCAAAGGGATGGCTTAGGATTTTAATTCAGTCACAAAGTAAAACTTAAAAACAAAAAGATAAATATCAAGGTTTATAGCAACAAAAGGTTTACAGGAACGTTTTCTCTTGCCCCTGGACAAACTCTGTGGCCACAGAAGCTGAAGGAAACCACACAGCGTGGACACACAAACGTACCCTGCATTTGAAAGCAAAAAGAACAAAGTTATGGTGAATGTGGGAAATTAGAAAGCCTGACAGATTTCACCCTGGTTTATCCCCTGGCAAATTAGCTACTGTTTAAACGTGGAGCTTGGGCATTACATCATCTGTTTGCAGGGGAGGGTTTTTTTAATGGTTTTTTTTTAAAGCTAAACCATTCTTATATTCAGAGCTTGAGGAACATTGTTCGTTCCAAACAGACTCAACTAAATGGAGGGGTGGATCAAGCTTTTTGCAGGAGCCCTTCGAGCAGGGAAGCACACACCTAAACTGCTTTACAAGTTCAAACAGTGAAAGATCTTATCTGGAATTTAGCAGGAAATATGAAGTGCCCCTCAGGTTTGTCTGTTCAGATTCAAGGATGAAAAGCCTACTTTTTCAAGTTGGGATGTGCAAAACCAACCTGATTTGAGGGCTGAAATCACACAGGCTACTGCTCACCCAGCTCCAGATCTTTGTGGAATTAAGAGGTGTGATTGGGTCCCATTTGATTCTTCCAGTCATTTCTGTCACCTGTGGAAACAACTCCAGGTTTCAGTCCTTCGGGATACCATGCTGTCTTGAAGGATCAGAGTGAGAGGAAGGGAAACTGCCTCAGCTGCAAACTGAGCTACTGCACATATTTTTGGCATCTGTTGTTGTGTTCCAGCTTGGACACTCATTTTGGAGACTTATTTTCCCTTGAGAGATGCAGATCTCCATCAGTGCAATTTTCTCAAAACCTGGCAGAACCCAAATTTTGCAGCACCTGCTCCTTGGCAGGGATTTCACAGAGTTTTCTTTGGTGTATTTGAAGGACCAGGTTCTCACAGCCTCCCCAAGTGAGCTTCAGAAAACACACAGAGCAGTGGGCTCTCATGTGAAAACTCCTACCTGAACACCAAGTTGATCTGAGAGATTTCACACAATGTGTTTTTCTGACCCTTCGCTCTCGAGAGTTGTCAGATTTTAAAGGGGAAAAATGCCAGAATTTTCGATAGGGAAAAAGGAGGAAGCACTGGTCTCATCCCCGAGAAAAGCAGGTTTCACATAGACAGAGTTGGTGTGGAGCAAGGCTGTCAGATATTGGATATTTTCCTACGAACCAAACCCACAGTGGGCTCTGACCACAACCCAGTGACATTGAGGAACGAGATTTCACAAGGCCTCTGCTAAAACTGTGTTATAAAAAAAAAAAAGAAAAAGAATATTTTTCTTTCCCTAAACATGGCAAGGTTCTATGATCTAATCACATTACAACCTCTAAAGCTGAAAAAGAACAACAAAAAAGCAAACGAAAAACCCCAATAAGCAAAATAACAAAAACCAAACCAAAACCACAAATAAAACCAACAAAAAACCCACAGACCTTTCATCATTGTGCCTGTAGACATTTGAAAATCCAGCATGAATTTTCTCCTTAGATTAAGAAATAAATAAATAAAGATTTATTTTGTAATAATACCCAGGACAAACAATTCTGGCTCAAAAAACCCCAAGCAAACAACCAAAAAACCCAACAAGTTTCAGAAAACTACATCTGTGGAAATCCTGTCAAAAACAGCTTAACCTTTAAAAAAGCCACAACTGTAACACACACAGAAAAACAGGCTTTGCTGTCAGAATGTAATTAAAAAAACCAAAACAACTCAATTTTGCTCTGTATCGAGATTGCCAGGAGCTGATCTGAGAGAAAGTCAAGCAAACAAATTTTCTCTCTGAGATTCCAAAAGGTCATTGCAAACAATTACTAAAATGCAGTACTGCAAACAACCTATGCCAATGCTTTTTTTTCAATTTACAAGATAACTTTACTGCTATTATTACCTGGAAGGAATAATAATCCCAGGGATCATGCAGCCGATTAAATAATTACATGAATAGCAAGGAACCATTAAAACTGCATTTCAAAGCAAGCAGAAAACTGTTTCCTCTTCCTCTCCCTCTCCCTCTGCTTTTGCATAACACAGTTCCCAAAACAGGTCTCATCTGCAGCTCAGCTTGGACCAGGATGAAGATATTTCTTGCCATGTACAGGAAGTAAGGGAGATTATTAATTTCACTTCTCAGAACAGAAAAGCAGAAGTCATAGCAAGAAGACTCGGAATAAAAAGTCAGGCAATAAAAAGAAGCCCCAAAGTCTGAAAAGATTTGTACCAATACACATTTTTCCAGTTGTCTCGCTACCAAGAGACTTCAAAATGTGGCATTTTCTTCCTTCAGTGCCACTCCAGCCCCATTGAGAGGAAGTGGCTGTGTCAGCACAAAGCTCTGCTGCACCCAGCAGCAACGAGGAGCTGAAAAATGAGCATTTGATGCTGGTGACCTTCATAGTCATATACAACAGCCAACTATTCTTGTCCATTCAGCGTGTTCATCTAGAACAAGTCCCTGCGCTTCATTAAATCACCCTCCTTGGTCCTGAGCACACACTGGGGCTGCAGGGAAGATAAAAGGGCTCTGGGGCAGCTCCCTGACACAGCACAGTAGCTGTGTCACTGTCCCACTGCCCATTTCCCACCTGCCCAAGCTCAGCCACTCCTACTGCTGCCAGGGGAAGGGGCTGGAAAGCTGCTCAGTGGAAAAGGAGCAGGGGGAGGTGGCTCACAGGGGGCTGACCACGAGCCCAGGTGTGCCCAGGTGGGCAAAGAGGCCAAAAGCACCTGGGCTGTCCCAGCTCTGCAGTGGCAGCAGGACCAGGGCAGTGCCCGTCCCCTGTGTTGGCACTGCTGAGGCACCTCCAGTCCTGGAGACAGTTCTGGGTCCCCCCTGACAAGACAGACATTGAGGGCCTGGAGCATGTGCAGGGAAGGGAACCGAACTGGGGAAGGGGCTGGAGCACCAGGAGCGGCTGAGGGAGCTGGGAGGACTCAGCCTGGAGAAAAGGAGCATCAGGGCGACCTTCTGGCTCTGCACAACTCCCTGACAGGAGGGGGCAGCCAGGTGGGGGTCGGGCTCTGCTCCCAGGGAGCAAGGGACAGGACAAGAGGAAACAGCCTCAAATTGTGCCAAGTTGGATATCAAGAAGAATATGTGCACTTAAAGGGTTGTCCAGCCCTGGCACAGCTGCCCAGGGCAGTGGTGGAGTCTCCATTGCTGGAGGGTTTTAAAAGGATGTGGCACCTGGGTCAGTGGTGGCACTTGGCAGTGCTGGGAACAGTTGGACTCGTTGATCTCCGAGGGCTTTTCCAACCTAAATTACCCTCTGATCCCCCTCCAAGGACACTCCAGTGTGCCACCTCCCAGGACACCAGCCCTTGCCTCATGTTCCCTACCACTAAGGGGACCCCCCCACCTCGTACCAAAAAATCCCTCAAGCAAGTAGTTGGCTGTTGGATTTTCAAGCTGAATCACTTCACTGAGGCATCTATGAATGACAGGGACGGCAGAGCTGAGAGAGGGAGAGGGACAAGGCCACCCCTTCTAGCAGCAAACTATGAAATCAGTTCAACCATGTCACAAATCTCACATTCAAAGGTCAGTGTCAACAAGTACCAGGCAGTACTTCCCTACACCACAGGCGCTCTGCGCTACACTCAGATACTATGGAAACGTTAACCTGCATTTCCTGAGCAGTTCGAAAGCACAGAAGCAGGAGGAGGTGACAGAAAAGCTTGGATATAATCCCCTCTCTCCTCAAAAGGCTCCACACAAACACACAAATAGCCTGAACAGGGAGGTCATACAACAGCTTTTGGTAAACAGGCTAAGAATACGTACAGGGACAGCAAAGTGTCCAAGCAAGACTCCCCTGCAAAGGAACACCGAGCTCACAGGAAACGTTCCCAATACTGCTCCTGCTTTAATCAGTTTTGAGAAGAGGAAATTCACTCTGGTTCATTCTATAACACTCGCTCCATTGCATTTGTCAAACAGTTGCCACTTTCTGTCCCACACAGAGCTGCTCTCAGTGGTCACCCAAGGCTCGCGTGTCAGCGCACAAATCAGAGATCACAGATGGACATGAAAACAGAAGCCAGATCTGTCCAGAGATTCCAGGTCACTCCTTCCAAGGCAGTGGAATTATACAGAGACAAGCCTGGGTCATGCTGGTATAAACTACCCCAGGAGATGCTCTGGGCATTGCCACCTGAGCAATGTCACCTGAAACAAGCTCAGTGAAACACTCAGCAGATGCAAAAATATCTCCCTCAACATCTCGTCTGACAAGGAAGAAATAACTCTGTTGCTTGGCCTTTCTAATCAAAATCATCATTGTCTCAGCAAGGTAAAAGTCATTTCCACAGAAAGGGCAGGTCTGATCCCTGAGGGGTGGGGGGAAATCAGCTTCTGTACTAAAACCTTGAGATCCCTGCCAGCTCCAGCTCAATCATTACTCCTAACTAACTACACCCTTGAGACACTTGCAAAAGGCTTGGTGCTATTCATCATTGCCACAAAGTAAAAACAGAGGCAGGAGACCCTGGAGGCAAATGCGAGAAACCAACTGCGAGGTTTCTTTGAATCTTTTTTATTACATCTTGATTTTTGCTAAAAATTCTCAGATTAACATCAACAGCAACACTTTGTAGATGCTACTGATTTACAGCTTTCCCCGTGAAGAAAGGCAGCCTCAAACCTGTTTTAGAGGTAGAAGCGTAAGAAGTTTGCAGACTATGACAGAGCCCAGCAGCAAAACACTAAAATGCTTCTGGGTCCATCAAATCTGACCCACTCTGCTGGAACGGAACCACGTCAGAATTGACTCCACCTTCTGCTTTTAGTAAGGCCACGGAAATAACAACCACCCTACAAGATCACTACAAGGACAGCTCTTTCTCCAGCTCCTTGTTTTCGTTTCAGGATGCACTGTTGAGAACTTGCAAGGAAAGGCTTAACAGCTAATTGTCAGAGCCACAGTAATTAGTGGCACCTTTCCAAGGCATCCATCTCTGGCTGCTTTTCCGATAGCTGGCTCCTCCTCAATCCCCACATTAAAATGAGGGTACACAAGGTAGGCGGCAGATTGATTTACAAGCACCAAGGTCTTCCCAGGAGAGATGCCTAAGGAAAGAAATGTCTTAGCTAAACAATGCATGGGTTGGTTTTTGTCCTTCCTATTTGCTATGGAAGTGCTGTCTTTATTAATTATCTGAGGACGATGTTAACCTAGTCCCTGACATGTATTATTAGATGTACAATGCATTTCTGGGAGTCAGTGGGCTCCTGTGTCACATGGCCAGCAAATTACCTCTAAATAAGGAAGACAGGATCATACTGTCCTGACTTCTGCCCACCTGCTGGTTACACATCACAGCTTTGATGTCACTACTCCATTGATATCAAAGGTTTCCGACCTATTTTACTTGCAGACCCTCACAAGTTTCCCTGCAGACAGAAAGGCTCCGGGGTAGGGAATTCAGGACTGCTCTGCTTAGACTTTCCAGACCCCTCAGAAAGAGGCTCCTAGCACTGCTCTATATATTTAGGCTCTGCTCTCAACTCCGAGGCTCCCCACTTGTTTGGCAGCTTCTTCTCGTCACAAGCTCCACCGCTTCCATGCCAACCTTTTCCAGGCATCATCTGCATGCCAGCAGTACTCCACAGCATATCCTCCACTGCACACCAACACAATCCAGAACACAGCACTTCCCACTAAGTGCCTCCACACAGCAGAGCTGCAGCATAATGACTTCCTCGTGCCCGTAATAGAAACACTAAAAGACGTGTCCAAACCCCGGCCCGATGTGCTCCTGCCTTACGTACGGTGCGAAGGCGTCGGATCACGGGGGGGAAAAGATAAAGAAGCCTTTCCCACGTTCAGTGACGTGCTCAATCCCATCACACTCAAATCCGGGCCCAGAAGGTGGGGTACATATGGGATGGGGAAAAGGAAAGCTTCGCTTCACGTTGGAAACGGAGACGCGTTGATGGGACAATGCAACAGATGTCGGATGGTTTTAATTGTACTGCTTTGATATAAGCAGAGAACCCAATTTCCTCATTAAGTGTCCAAACTTGGAATTCATCATCTCTTTGACTGGATTTACAAAGCTCTCAGCCTGTCAAGAAGTGTTCCTTAAGGAAGACAACACATGCATAGAGCAATGTATGTCCTGCTCTGCGGCATTTTGGCTTTCAAATAAATAAAAACACACTTCCAAATGAATCCATGGATGACCAATATTCCAGCACAGATCTGAGATGACTTTGTTACACTGAAAGGTAGCACTGAACAGGATGACAGCTCATCCACAGAGTCAGATGTTGGAATCCACACTTCAGGCAACGCTGGTACCAAACACAACAGGAAGGGAAACAAACCTCAGGCTACCTGCACTGTCACTGTCCCTAAGATTAAAGTCAGATGAGAAGATACCTGGAAGTATTTTGAACTATAGAAGACAGCATTTTATGAAACAAGACAGGTAAAAGACTTAACCAGCTGCACACTGGAAAAAGTAGGGGAATAAAAATGTTACTTGTGCACCAGCAAATGTTATTAACATCTGTTAGAAGAAACTTGAAAGTATTTTTTAGAGTCCCTGGGTTAATCCCATGTTCTGACACTACTCTCAGGCAGGTATTTGCATTAGAAAAGTGACACATTTTCTTAATGCACCAAAATTCATGGGGAGTGGGGAAGGCAGAGGATAGCAGAGAAAACAAAAACCCCTGACTCCAGGCAACAAGATTCCAACCATTTAAGAAACTGAGTGTAAGAGCAGAAATTCTGAAACTCATTAAAAATACGAACTATAAAAAAAAACTTATGTCCATTAGTGGCTACAGATTAACTGTTGGTTTGGAGTTTTAGGGTTCTGTCCCACCCAAAAAACCATGAAGGATTGATTTGATTGATTTATGTGTCAATTTTCTGTATTTCTCTTGATTTTATCCATAAGGGACAGGTCACTTTGTTGCGTTATTGCTTATGTCAACACAGCCCTGAGAAACCTGTTGTCCATTTACCACCAATTAGCAGGGACAGATCATCAAATCCCAGAATGGTTTGGGTTGAAATGGACCTTAAAGATCATCCAGTTCCACCCCCTGCCATGGGCAGGGACACCTTCCACTATCCCAGGCCGCTCCAAGCCTCATCCAGCCTGGCCTTGGACACTTCCAGGGTTGGGGCAGCCACAGCTTCTCTGGGCAACCTGTGCCAGGGCCTCCCCACCCTCACAGCAAAGAATTCCTTCCTAAAATCTAACCTAAACCTGCCCTCTTTCATCCGAGATGGATTAGTCAGACCTCTAAACTGCTCCTGCCGGTAACAGGCATCAATTAACAAACAGCAGTGACTTCACAAAAACGAGATTTCAATTTGCACTTCAAAACTGGCCCTGCAAGTGCTGTAATCACATCAATTTACCTGGCGGGCCAGCGCTCCAGGCTTCCTACGCCCAGGCAGCCCGAGGATCGATGAGCTGCAAGCCACGGAGCTGCACATGCTCCTCTCTTTATCCTTTCTAAACAAACCCCAAAACCTCAAACTGGCTTTGCACCTCTTCTGAGGCAGCATCCACCACCACGATTTGCATGTGACAAACAGCTGCGCTGCAGGAACCAAACTCAACCACGACAAGCCCCAGTAAACAGTACTTGCAAGTGGTCTCCGAGAAGAAAACTCTGCTTTTGAGGACATGTCTGAATTGCAGCCACACAACTGCAATTCTACCCTGAATTAAAATCCCAGAGTTAGGAACTGCTTCAAAATATTCACTGTTTTCTCCTGCTCAAAAAGAGGTGTTTAGCACAAATCACAGGAAAAAATCCCTGGTGATGAGGAGACAGAAACCAATCACCACGAGGTCCCTTCCAGTTCACTGTTTTTGTGGGGTTTCCAAAGCAGAAAAATTGTCTCTGGACCAGGAATCAATTCCCAATGGATGTGAGCTTGGCATCAAACAGGTAACATATGTGGCTAGCTGCAATTCCCAGCCCGGTCAAAACATTAAACATTACTGTGGGTAGCAGGAGGAATGCCCTGGGAAAACAGGCAAGGCAACTGGGAGAGGCAATAGGAGTCAAAGAGCAGGGAGAAAAAAATCAGGCAGCAGACACCGAAAGGAAAAAAAGAACAAATACACCCAAAATATACACAGCCAGGAGAGACAAACTCTAAAGATAAGGTGTCATGGCATTTCCAGAATTAACAGTCATGGAAAGCAAGCTCTGGCTCCTCATATACAAACAAAACCTGGGAATGCATCAACATTCAACTCATCAGCTGAACAGTTCCAGAGATCAAATATCCAAGGGAAGATGATGATGATGATCTTTCCCAGCCCCTCTGAACAGCACACAACCAACCTTCCAATTTTGCCATGTATCACTGAGACACAGACTAAGTGAAGGCAATTCAACAATCATGTTTTTCTTGTTCTCTGCATTTGCTGCTTTTGCTCTGACTTGACAACTGCCAAAATCAATCGTCACGTGTAAACAAACGCGAGAGCTAACAGTCCCCACTTGAAAAATCAGAGAATTCCAGAAAACTGGTTTGGACTTCCCTTCTGCAACAAGGCATCAAGAAGTTCAAGAACTGTCTGCACCACAGATGAGCTGCCGGAAAAATCTGCTCAATGGAGACAGTCAATTACCCCTGCTCCAGAATCCCTGAACTCTGAGCTGAACCGATGCAAACTCCCCTTTCTGGAATGAGGAATGGAAAAGAGGAGGCATCCCAAAGCCCTAAGTGGATACAGATAACACTGCATGTAACAACTGGGCTCTCAGACGGTACATGAAGTTAAGGCATTTGTCAGGGGGAGACGAATCTCTCTCCCCATAATCACATAATCAGACCGTGGTTCATTTTTGATGCTATTTCAGCATAGAAATGAGTTTAAGATTACTCAGTACTTGATAAAACCCAACAACCCACGTTCCGAGATGTTACTATCTTAGATATCACAGATTTCTCCATGAGAACAGAAATATCTTAAGATAATCACCTGCATGTGACACTCCTCTCAGGAAACAAGGTTATTTAATCTTCTTCACACACATGTGAGGGTTGCGGCACAAGAAACCCAGACATTTTAAAGGCAAGTTATCATCATGATATCAATACACACAATCTATCAGACTCATGCAAAGGCAACAAGAGGTCAGAAACTGGTCACTGAGGCTCTCCGTGTTTGCAGAAACAGCGTATCTAAAGTGCTTCTCAGCATCTCTGTGAATCCTTAATACCACTTGAACCATTTCCAGGTCCTTCAGACTCCAAATTGTTTGGGGTTGGACCAGCATAACGGGGCATTAGCCTGTTGGCAGTAAGTTATTAGCACCGGAATGGTAAAATTTTTGGTAGAGGAAAGACCCCGATGTTTTTTGAGCAAGAAGAGACCTCATGTGGGGAAAACAGCTGGGAAAAAAGAATAACACGAACCTCAACTTCAGCAAACAACTCACAGGAGCGCAATACCAGCTGTGCTGAGGAGCCCAGAGCGAGGGCAACCTCGTCCTTTCTGTCCTCACCACCTCGCAAGGCAGGACCCCAGCAAGAACCACAGGGACCACAACTCAGGGACTGCCTCGGAGTGGGAGGAACGGGGCTACACCGGCCAGGGAGGACATGACGGATCCCGAAATGCTGGGGATCCACAGGCAGGACAGGAGGGTCTCGGGACCCTCGAGGAATGCAGGAGGGGGGACAGGAGGGAAGGCTGGAGCCCCTCAGGAGCACTTGGGCACGGCGTGCTGTTGGAGACCTCCTGCTCTGAGGCTCGCCAGCCTTGTGGGGACCCCCCCCACTATCCCTCATTCTCTGAGACCCCCACAACGCCCCTCATGCTGTGAGGTGAGGGACCCTCTCACAGTCCCCTCCAGCCCTAAGGGACTCCCCCAGCCTTGTAGGGGTCCCTCCCTGCAGTGTGACACCCCCCACAATTCCTCTCACACTGTGAGGGAAGAGACCCCTTCACAGGCCCCCTGTCCCGAGGGAGTCCCGCACCGGGCCCCCTCAGCCCTGAGAGACCCCCTCAT
>VZRJ01006593.1:439779-517390 GCA_013397565.1 Ptilonorhynchus violaceus
GAGTGGCTGGGGGGGGAGCCATAGCCGCTGCCTCGTCTTCCCGCTCCGTCCGCCCCCCCCTGCCCCCCCCCCCCACGGGCCGGACACAGTTGGTTTATTCCGAGAAGCCGGCCGGTCTTCTCCCCTTAAACCGCTGGCTCTCGCACGTCTTCGGCCATTTCCGACCGAACCGGCGGAAGTTGCCGAAGTGGTGGCGGAACTTAACGAAGGGGGGCGGAGATATCCGAAGCGGGGGCGGAGACAACCGAAGGGTTGAGGGCGGGGAGCAGCCAGACTCTCGCCGCCGGAATCTGCCGGGAACTGCCGAAGTTTCTACAGCTTGGCTCCCGCCCACTGCGCACGCGCGCCGCGCCGGCCGCTTTTCCCGCCTAAAAGACGGACGCGCGCTCCGCTGTCCCCTCACACCCTCCACTCCCCTCATGGAGGAGCCGCCATGTTGTCAGTGCCCGATGCTGCCTCGAAGGGGCCGCCACAGCCCGGCCCTGTGGCCACGCAGCCCTGTGTGTACCCCAAGAACCCCGTGAGAAGTTCAGTCCATGCAGTGCTCCGCACTCAGTCAGTCCATGCAGTGCTGTGTGTCTCCCAAAAATCCTGTGAGTGTGCCTCCATGGAGCTCAGTCATGCCTCAGCCTTATAGCAATGTGAATGCAGTGGTTGCCACTGATGCCCTGAGAGACGTCCAGGTGCCTCCTGGCAAAAGTGGCCATGAAAACAACTATACTGCGGGAAACTGGTGAGCAGATACTAAAATACCCCTGTGGTTTGGAGTTTGTTGCAAAATAACATCCAGATCCAAGCTGGAGGGTTGGCGTGAACAGCGTCAGTGGTTAAATCAAAGCGGCTATGTAAAAATCAGCGACAAGTATCAAACATAGCATGCAACATATGGTAACTGAAGTAAAAGGGGAGAAAAAAAAAGCAATGAAGAAATCAGGGGAGAAAAAAGGCAAGTAACAGTGCCAGCATCTTCTCACAACAAAGCCACGTCACACAGGTTCAGTCCTCTGTTCATGCACTCATTTTATATTTTGGGGGCTCCATGAAAGGCATTCATATCTGTGGGAAACAAATCCCACCCCAAAACACACGGTCTGACAGCTCTGGGGGAATTAGAGTTTTTCACAGGAAGAAATGGGGTTTTATCTCGAGGAGTCAAGAGGGTGGTGTATTTCTGGCCACAAAGCTCCAGGAATCTCAGCTTTAATAAAACATGAGCACTTCAAAACGGTGAAAAACCACTTTTCCATCGCTCTGCACTTTTTAACAGTCATTTACACATGTGTAACGAATGCAAGGAGAAACGAACTTTTATTCTGAGATGAAAAACCAGTGAGGGGTGAGGCAGGGGCACAGGTCTGCCCTTTGATAAACAATACAAAATCCTATCTTGCCGCAGGGAATGCGCTGTACAGAAGGGCAGAAATAGGTACAGCAGGTTCAAAGGCTCGAAGAAACAATACTTTTATATTTCATCAGGACAAAAATAAAAAAAGACTATGACTATCTCACAGTATAAAGTCAAAATTAACATCCGAATCACTGAACACACACACACACCCACATTGTCCTACCACACGCATCTGCTCCCACTGTGCCACAGCTTGGGGTTTTGTATTCCACCCTGATCTACCTGGAGCTCTGCATGAGGAAATAGGGAGACAATCATTCCCTTCAGGTCTTCACTGAGGAAGAAACACCAGTGGACAATGTGCACTTCAGGGACAACTCAGGAGAACAATTCTTCTCCCAGCTCCCAAAAGAAAACAAGCTGTCAGGATCAGCAGCCAGCCTGCCAAGTCTCCCTTTCAGGAAGCGCTATCAAGGCTATTGCGGATTATACTGATGGAAACACCTTCGGATTTAATCCCCTTCTCTGTGTGCTTCCCCTTCTTACACTAATAGGAGACTGGTATTAAAGTGGAGTTTTCAGCTTCCCTCCCACCAAGTGAAAAATCCGCTGCTCCGCTGCCTTCTGTTTATCCCAACAGAAAAACAGCCGTGTTCAAATACCCTCGTTTCCCACCTTTTCTGCCACCTGGGCTTTTTTTTTCCTCAGATACACATAAAATTTCCACGTCAGAAATGGATCCTAAAGGGCAGAGTCTATAACCTATGATGAATAATAGTTTAAACAAGAAAATAAGTTGCAAAGAAAGTTGCCTGACACTTTCCTGGCAAGGAGAAGCTTTTTACTCCTATCAGCTTCCAAACCTGTTTTCCCAAAGGAACAGACTCAATTCACAGTGCCAGTCCTGTTAAAGACTTTGAAACTCCATGGTGACCTTGAGTTGAAGCTGACAGGGAGCGGAGGACTAAAAATACTAATCCTGCTGTATGGAAACATGCAGGTGCAAAGCAAAGCCACCTAAAAAGCAGGCACAGATCAGAGCCTTACCTTCGGTCTGACCTTTAGAAGAAATTCTTCCCTGTAAGGGTGGGGAGGCCCTGGCACAGGCTGCCCAGAGAAGCTGTGGCTGCCCCATCCCTGGAAGCCCCATCCAAGGCCAGGTTGGCTGGGGCTTGGAGCAACCTGGGAAAGTGTCCCTGCCCAGGGGAGGGGGTGGGACTGAATAAGCTTTAAGATCCCTTCCAAACCAAACCATTCTGGGATTCTGCTCACAGAACCACTTCTTTAGACACCTCTGTATTATTTCCTGCTGGGAACTTCCCTTGTATTACCCCTCAAGTTACTCTGCAGTTGGCAGCTGCAGCTGAACACAGTGAATGCCATCACACCTTTGTGTCCTTCTCTCTACTTAAATGGTCCCCACTTTCCCTCTTTTCCTTACCTGCACCAAATTGCCTCTTCCTCATCCCATTTCCTCCTAAGCCATGTCTTGCACCCTGGTGTCTCCAATCTGCTCTAAATTACACTGAGTCATTGCAAGCAGGTATTAAGGAGTTTCAGGGCCAGCTAATGCACATTTCCATGGCACACTTCCATGGCCTGAAATAAACCTCAGAAAAACATGGAACAACAATGGGGGGGAGGACCCTGAACTTCCATCTTTTCCCTGCTGCAATCCTTTTGCTACATCTTTTTTAACCTCTTTCTCCTCCCCTTCCACAGGAGACGGTACCAAGGTCGGACCATCTGCGGATTTTACAAGTTTCATGGAATGTTTTCAGACCGCACTCTTAACCTCAGACACTCCTATTGGATTTCACAGGATTCAGCCACTTTTTAGCCCCAGGGTGCTGTAGGTGCTAAATAGATTATCTGCATCTCTCAGCCACTATGGAACAACTGCACAGCAAAGCTCCACTTTTAATCCTGCTGAGACTCTGACTGCTTTTGGCCATCAGGTATCCCACAGCTTCACGAGAGGAAATGTTAATCTGGAATGCTGGCCAAACTCCAGTTCAGGTAATTATATTCTGACAATTTACATTTTCCCTGCAGTTTTTTAATGGATATGGAAATTTTTTTTTTTCTTCTCTTACTTTATGTCATAAAAGCAGTGGCCTGGTTGTGCTCCTGCTGTTTGAGCAGCTGCCAGGCTTTGCAGCTTAAGTAGCTGCATTTCAGGGGTAGGTAAAGGCATCTCAGAACGGTTAAATAAAGCCCTTTGAAGACCTCATGGGCACAAGGAGTATTGTAACAATACACCCCACTG
Source organism: Ptilonorhynchus violaceus (assembly GCA_013397565.1). NCBI lineage: Eukaryota > Metazoa > Chordata > Aves > Passeriformes > Ptilonorhynchidae > Ptilonorhynchus > Ptilonorhynchus violaceus. The sequence continues at coordinate 443,397 of VZRJ01006593.1, forward strand.
CTGGCCATAAAGCATGGCAAGGGCTGGAACATGAAATGAAACACCCAGGGGCAGTATCTGTCCTGAGAAGGAAAAGTTAGCACAGGAATGGACACACAGACATAAAGGCTTTTCCCTCCCAAATCCTAATTCTGCTTTGGACCCAGGGCAGCCCCAACTGGGATCCAAAGAGCAAACAATGAACTGTCAGCATCCTGCACAGAGGAATCAGTTCCTGGGGATAGACGAAAATAAGCTTATAAAAGTAGTGGAAGCTTTTGGCACAATGCTGGAGGACACTACCTGCTGCTTAAATGGGATGAGGAAGAGAAATGCCTGTTCCCTTATTAATGAGGACACAGTCGTGTTGTTATTTTACCTGGCTTTGTAGAAGAAAAATCACTGGGCAAGAAACTGAGTAGGAGGTTTTGTTTGGGGTGGAATATTATGGATCACACTTTGAGCATGTCAAGTTGCACCGCCACATGTTTGATTAGGAACAAACATTCCAGATATATTAATTAAATGACTGTATTATCATAGAATCACAAAGTGGTTTGGGTTGGATGGGACCTTAAAGATCATCTTGTTCCAACCCCATTGACATGATGCTTTGTTTATAAAGCCATACATAACCACATTATGTTCTTTTCTTCACAAGAACCTTTCTAAAAGGCTAATTTTCCTATTTCAGCAATAATTATGTGAGTTCTGAGAGATGAGGACAGTGGTGACAAATAAGCCAGGAGATTCTGGATGGATAGAGACACGTGTAGCTTCTCCTCCTCCCCCAGTATGTCCCAGATCACTATCAACCAAAGGCTGTTACTAGCACTAGGTGAGTATTTTTCATAAGTAGTTTGTTGACAAAAATGTGGTTTTCCCCACCTCCAAAAGGACCAGCAAATGAATTTCAGTGTGATGGGTCACTCCTGGCTGGGGTTGGAGCTGCATATGGTGGGAGCGGGTGAAGGCAGAGTGGGTTTCCTTCCCCTGGTGTCTGTAACAGCTCACAGTAACTGCACCCCAATCCAGCATGAAAAGAAATTATCTAAAGCGTATCTAAACAGAATTTATCTACAGAAATAATTAAAAAAATTCCCATTAAGAGACTTCCATATTGCAATACTCCTCGAAATTTTGTCAAGTCTTAAGAAAGACACGATCCAAAGCAGGAAGCAGCAGCCCAGCCTGGTGACAGCCAAGCAAAACTCCGACTGGATCTTGGCAATGGCTGAGTAACAGCACAAAATACCAGTGCTGCCTCTTTCCTCAAGGCTCCCTCCCCTTCCAAGCCCTGCTGCACTGAGGAATCAGCTGCATTTCTGTAAAATTCCCTTGAATTCCTTGGGCATTACAGCTAACCATGCTTTCCCTTCATCTCAAAACAGATGCTTTGAAGTTTTCCAGATACCCAAAGAAGAAGACACATCCAAATACCTAGACTAGCCCCAAACTCCACCCTGGAACAGATGGCGGGGTTCTAAATACAGACACATCTGGTAACCACTGGTATGAAAAAGCTGGCAGGCAACAGCTTATTCTGCTCTACTAAATATTCCATAATTTGAACTATATTTAAACAGAAGTTAAAAAGAAACAATCATTTTGCTTGTATATAACATAATCCCCAAACACCTACACATTGTAACTGCAGCATAACTTGGGCATTACACTCTTGTCTACCAAAAGCACTTTTTTTTTTAATTAAGCATTCAGCACTGTCTAAACTTAAATTAAAAGTGACTGCAAACCAAGCAGTTGGGTGAAGTACAAAAGCATCGTTTTCAGTGCTTTGTTGCACCGGGCTACCAGACTCGAGGCTGTGATGCTCCAGCACTTCAGCTCACCCTCGAGTCCACACAATTTGAGGGGCCTTGACAAGCTGCCAGATTGCTGAGAGTGCTTGAAAAGACTGGGGGAGTGCAGACTCTGCTCACACAGACCTGTGTGTTTAAGCCAGCTGTTCCATTTGTCCCCGGGTTCAGCTTCCACAATGTAAACCAGGGATAATTCTTCCTTGTCAGGAAAACAATATGTTAGAAATTATCATCAGCATGTAGTAAAGGCAGCTGGGAAACAGGTACGCAGGTGGGTGGGGAAAACACCCACCCTCAAAGCCCCCGACCAAATTCAGGCCTTAACCCTGCACACTACCCATGGTCACCCCAAATCCACTCCCCAAACTCCATTTTAATAATCTTCTGGGACACTGTTCCACGGTTCCTTCTGTGAGCGGAGTGAATCATCTGTGTTTGCTGAAAATCCAAAGCGATAGCAGGCATGAAACGATCGTTCTGGATTAAAGTCACTTTGGGAAAAGACTGTAAAAGGCTGTCTGCTGGGATTGTGTTAGAGGTCCGCTGGAGACCCCACCGTCGGATTTGGATGTGTGCAGAGAGCTTTTAAAAATGGCTAGAGAGAAAAAGAAATACTCCGAGGAACTGGCTGATAAGGGAGTCTTAAATTCCAGATATAGAAGGAAGAACAAATACTAACAGTGGGGCCCTGTAAATCCAGGATGTAATAGCCAACAGACCTCTGAACAAAACAGGCACTGAGAAAATGAGAGGTGATTCTGCTGGAGACTTTTGGCAAATAGCAAGGATGCTGTAATAAAAGCTGCTTGTGATCCCTCAATTCAAGCCTATTTTCCACAAATTGACTCAGTTTAAGCAAAATAAAAGCAGGTCTGCAAGGTTTTCAGTTTCAAAAAGTTGAGGTAATTAAGCGAACTAGTTTGAGGAGCTGAATGGCTGAAAGGCTCCAAGGAGAAGACCTTGAAACCAAAAAAGAAAAACCATCTGCCATTTGCATCCTGAATAGAAACAGTGAATAAGAAGCACAGGTGGGAAGCGAGGAGAACATGCTGGAGATTGGAGATAGTCAGGGTCAAGCCCCCAGGCTGAATAGAGATGCTGCTGTTGAGTGAAGAGAGTGTAGAGGGGTGAAGGCAGGGTGGGCTCTGACATCCCACAGCCACGTTTGAAAGTGCTGATGTGCATCTGACATTCTCCTGTAACCACAGGCATCCCCTCAATACCAACCTACTTCCAGCAATGTCCTTCTAGAATCACGGAGATCTCCATGCAGAATATCCGTGCTTAAAGATGGAGGATGGGGAAGACTCAGCTATCAATGGCTTGAGAACAGAGATGAATCAAAACATAAAAGGCACGGAAATACTGAGCGCAAAGGGCCCCATGAGATCAAAGCTACACCGTGCTAAAACAGCCTGGCACTCGACTTTGATAAAATAACCACAGTCTTCTGACACAAAGGCAGTGGGTCTTATTTATGGGGATTTTAGCAAAGCAACGAGAAATCTGGGGACTATTTGTAAATGGGGAAAATGGGGATCAATAACGAGAACGCCGAGATCGATAATAAACACTCGTGTGCGTTAAGTGCTGCAGGTATTTTAAAAAGCATCTTACAAAGATAAATAATAATAAATAATTGTCAGTGTTTTGAGCACAATCTATTTCAAGGCCTAACTTTACTACACAAAAGGCTTGAAATTTTAAAAAATAGATATCTAAGTAGAACAGGCCTGCTGCCAAAACCGACCACTACAACAAGGAAGCAGGTGGCAGCTGCTGCTTTTTCCCAGCTCAGAAGGTACTTCCTCCTTTCCACAGTTCACTCAATTCAGTTATTAGTGCATTTTGAAACCCACTTCAAGCTGAATCATAATGAAAATATTTCTTAGAATTTAAACCTTCCTTGGTTTTTTTTCATACCTGCAGGATTCTTAAGTGTATTTGCAAAAGCACAGGACTGGAAATCCAGAGCCTGATCCCTTAATACTGAAGTCAACCACATTGCATAATCCCATTAATACATTTATCAGGCTCCATCTTCACAGTAATCAGGTTTTTAGCCCTTTACACAATTCCCATTAGAAGCTTTTCAAGCACCTCCCTTGGTTTGAAGCTATTCTGCTCTTTTCCAGCCTAAACTTTTTCAGAGCCTTTTGTTCTTGTGCCAGAATTGCCATTTAGCTTAAATAACTCTTCTCCCTCTCTGGTATTTACACCAGTGTATTTATAGAGAAGGAATCTAATTTTTCTCTCCCTTTTTTTGTCACCACCTCACCATCCAGGTTCCTTTAATCATTCTGGGAACCAGATTCTCCAGATCATTTCTAGCAGATGCTCTCCTCCCCTGCACCTTTTACAGCTGGAATCAATCGTTCTCCTATGGACAAGGAATGCAGAGTGGATTTTAAGCAATGCCTCACTAAAACCTGTTGCAGTGGCATTTGCATTTTCTTGTCAGAAGTGGAAATAATTCAGTTGACAAATGTGATCCCAGAATGTATCTCTATCATTGGGACATCAGAATTATCCTATGGTTGATTAATACATTCCAATTCCCACACAGAACCCCCAGCTTTCTATCAGAGTTTGCATTACAAGAACTCACACTTGCTTACAGACAAATAGTCCTGAAGTCAGACATTCTTCCCCTGGGATCTCCTGGTTTTCCTCTTTTGATGACATCTCCAAATCCTATTAATTTCTGCTCTATCATTAGTCAATACCTTGATTAACACCAGGCTTGGGACCAGTCCATGAGGAACACTATTGCTAACTTGCCTGCCAATCCTTCTTCAACCATCCTGCCTTTTCTGCCTTTAATACAGGATTTATTGATGCAAAACACAGAGCAAAATACTTCAATTCTGATTGATTTCAACTCTCTTGCTTTGCATTTTTTGGTTTGTGTTGGTTTTTTTCCTTAATGAAAGCCTGATTTTTGCTGGTGGAGAACAACAAAGGCATATTTCTCCATAAATCAGGCCTTTGCCTGAACTGCAAAGCTGTGCTATTTTTACAGTTGGGCATCTGTAAAAACTAATAAACTATGCAAGTCAACACATTTGATGTTAAAAATGGTAAATGAAGTTTCTTAATGACTAGTCTGACTTCTTAATTGTACTTAGGGTTTATGTCACAAATTTAAAAAACAATGAAAAAGACATATTGAACTTGTAGTTAAATAAAATTAAGCTAAATGTGCTGAATACATAGTTTAAATTAAAACAAACTGGTTTATTGTACAAAGGAATTCTGCAACCTATAAATAGAACCAATTTCTATCTATTCAGCATGTCTTCACGTTTCAGAACTTGAAACAAAATTAATTTCTATTCTCATGCAAAGGAAGAGCTGATGCTCAAGTAAAAGGAAAAGCAGCAAAAACTACTTCATTAACCATTTTCTTTAACCCACCTGTGAAGGAGAAGACACTCACACAACCCAAGCACACTCCACTGTCCTCCTCCCATCCCTTCTCTCCCTCCCCATAAATAAATCCATGCCCACACATGAACTCTGCAGAAACACCCAGACTGACACCACCACATGGGCCTGAAATCCCACCAGCCACAGGCAACGAAGCTTTTTATGGTGCAAGTGCAGCCAAACAGACCTCAATGAGAGGGGCAAACTGGAGAATAAACATGGGAATCGCTCCAGCTGGTGTGGGGAGGGATTTAACCCAGCTCTGACCATGCACTGCTAAGGATGAGGAATTGTCCCAGTAAACATTACCTCAGTATCAGCCTTAGAAAGTTGCTTCAGCTCCCACATCGGAGAGGAAAGTAGGGAAAGTAATGACATGGTCCAAATCTTCTTCACTCACCAGTCCTGAAGTGCTCTGACATCCTCCAACACGTGGCAATGCTTGTGTTTAATCAATACCACTACAGGCTCCCAAGAGTGCAAGAGCAAACAATAATTTGCCCTTCCAATTACAGCAAAGTTCCACTAAAACCACTACGTATGTCAAGTTTTAAATTCGATCAAATTTAAAGATGAAGAAAAATCCTCCCTTTCTCCTACCATTGACAAAACAGTATTACATTCTGCCTTTTTTTTGTCTTTTTTTTTTCCCTGGTAATTAAAAATAGGCTGAACTTTAGGAGTGTTATTGCACTTGAAGCAGTAGAATAAAGTGCATCATAAAAAGATGCCACTGGGATCAGTTAAAGCCAAGAAAATTGAAAACATTTAGAAGGAACGAAGCCAAAAACACAGAACCAGATTTAAACTTGGCGTGTGCTGTGGCAGGAGGCCAGTGGAAGCAGAACTTGCTGGAGAAGGATGGAGAGGGAAGGCTTCCCACTGCATCCCACGCATCAGGAATGATGGGCCAGGTAATGGGGTGGCACAGCTGGGGGAGATCAATGAAGCAAAGCCCATTGCAGCTTCCTGGGCTCCATCCCAGCCTAGCTGAGCTCAGCTGTGAAACGTTCTCATCGTATTAAGCCATGCCATTAATAAACATTGAGCTGTTACACACCACTTGCCACCTTCAAAGAGCTCTAAACCCAATGACTAATTCTCACAACCACCTCCTTAGGTGCAGGAACTGTTTATGAAGAGGAGAACAAAGGCAAAATGGTGAAGTCATTGGCCACAGCTCCTAAAAAGCAATTTTTTAAACCAGGCTGAAATTCAGGGCTCCCAGTGAGCCTTTCAGCCTTTTCAGTAGCTGGAATTTCTTTGACAGCAGGACACATCAACAACCTAAAACGCTTGTCCCCAAACCTGAAACTTCACATATAAAGTTACTTCTCAAGTGGGTGCGAGACTGATTTTATATCTCCTCTCCAAAGGCACGGAGCAGCAGAGCACCAGAGGAAGTAAAATGGGTGAAGTGATGGTGCAATGGAGATCAACAGGAAGTTCTGGCCACTAAACTTGCACTTCAGCTGATGTGGTTTAACCGAGGAAAAAAAAAGGACACAGATAAATCTCCTCGCTAGAAGGCTGGTAAATCACAATTCCTGTATTCTCTTCTCCATCTCAGTTTTTCTTCCAACAAATGAAATTACCTTAAAATTTACAAGAAAGCTTTGAAACAGATTCAGGCTTACAGCAAACTCTTGGAGAAAAGATGCACAGAGCATCTCTGTTACCAATGCTCCGCTCAGCAGAGATCTCCAGAGGAGACTAGAACTAAAAAATATCTTAACAAAATGCCAGGAACAAGAATAAGTTGCTAAAGGGAAAATAAACCCAACACACTTGTGTTTCTAAGCACCTCAACAACGGTATCAATAAACTCAGATACCGCCTTTCCACAAAAGCTGCAGCGACAATCGATTCAAATGGATGGCACTCCTGTAATGCCCCTATTTGACTTGCAAGCTGAAGCAGATAAAAATTCAAAGATTGGACTTCCTTGGTATTTTTATGTTAATCTACACAGCTTTAGGGAAATTGTTGCGACTCCAATTCATCCTGTGCAGTCAGAGCCATTCAAGTACCTACCAGCAATTTTCAGACCCCTCCAGGTCTATCTCATAAACTGTCATCAACCCAATGCATTATCTTTCCTGAAAAAAATCTGTCAGGAGCACCAGGCAGGCTCCCCCTCGGTTCAGATAAGCAGGAGTACACCTGACTCATCCTCTTTTTCTTGCCTTTCATCCTGGTTAGTATTGTCTCCTTTACAATTTATTTCCCCATATAGCACAAGATCAGGCTACTCGTATGTATAATGTGTGTGCAAGGGACAAAAAGAGAAAGAATGCGCTTTTCATCTCCACCTGTTCTTCTAACAATTCCTTTTGCTTCATCTCCTTGGAGGTATTTTAGCATTAAATTCAAATGAATTCTTGATTTCTCTTGCTTTTATTGAAAGAAAACAATAGGACATGTGAGAAACCCAGGCAGGAGGAAATGCCTCCTGATCTGGAGTGCTCGGACTTGCTCAAGCCTTTTGCTGTGTTTCTGCAGAGAGCAGACAAGCAGCTACACCTCACTCCGGGCTACTTTTGCCCAAAACTGCCACTGCATTTAAACTGCAAACCAGTTTTACTGCAAATAGAGACAGGCATCCGTGGGCCTGAGGTCTGCCAGGGCAATGAAGGGCTCTGGCTCCGGTTGATAGATCCCATGGAACAGCTGGAAAATCACTCTTCCTCATGGGGACTGTCTGGTATCCACTCACGCACGCTGGAGCTGCACCTCTCCCCGAGGCTCCGTGAGTACCTGGGCTATCCCTCATGCCTCACTGCCTGTTTTTCATGAACTTATGCAACGTTCCTTACCTTGTGTCTCTTTGTCAGGCTTGCCTGAAACAGGCTGGCAGGTTCAGAAGTTATTGGGGTGGGGCAAACGTACAAACATATGGGGTGATTGGGTGAGAATGAGCCTCATTTTGCAAGAAAACAACACGGTTCTTGATTGTTGTGTCATGGATCTGAGCAGAGATCTCAAGCAGTGAACAATCCACAGTGAAGCAACCTAAAGATTTAGGCATAGCCACGTGGAAAAATCACTATTTGGATGTACTTGGGAACAGCCAAATGTCTAAAAATACTACATTGATAAAGAAACCCCCCAGCCCAGGTTCTTTGCATCAGCCAGCACTAAATGACACTGAATCACTGCCAAGGTCCCAGGGCAGCTGATGCCAGACAGGACCAGTCACAGAAGGATCAGAGGCTGGACCACACTCCCAAACTCCTTCACCAACGAGCCTGGGAGCCTGGGGTTGGACCGCAGGAAAAACACGGCTGAGATGGACCTGTAAAAGCTCCATCTCTTTACTCCACGCTGCACAAAGTTTTACTTCAGTCACATTTTCCCATATGTCCTCCTGAGATTCTCCAGCATTTCTTCATTTGTCAGGTCAGTGACAAACCAGGCAGAGCAAAAGCTCTGACTCATTAATCCCTTCAATTCTTTAAGCCCCCTCTTTTCACCACCATTGTGATTATGTTTTCCTTTTAACAAGGCCTTCAAGGCAACATGAAACACCAAAGAGCAAGGAGCAAGAAAAGTCCTCAGGTGGTTAAAGATTCATTACAAGAAGCAGAATCATTCCCTTTATCCTCTCTCCTGCCCCCACTTAATTGACTACTCCAATAAATTGATGAATTACAGTTAAATGATCTTGCTGTGATGCCTCTTGCTGATGGATGAAGAATATCCTGCCAGAGTCTCCTGGTTTCAGGTGATAGATTTGAGCCCAGGCTGCAACACAATTCCTTGTGACTGACAAGCTCAGCTATTTTCACTCTTAATCTTGATAATACTTGATTGAATAAATCCAAGGTCATCATTTCCTAGGTGGATAAAATTGTTCAAATCATCACCAGCCCTCCAATTACTTCACATTGCATTTAAAAAAGAGGTGAAGAATATTCACCTAAGAGCTGGTGAGATCTCAGCCTCGTTGCTGGGAAATATCTACACCCAAAACAAACCTTTGCTGGAGCGTGAACGAGCAACTGTGCAGTTCCATTTGTCATCTCACGGCCCAAAGCCCTTTTTGTGCAGCCCTCAAACCTCAGGGACACGGACCCCCGGGGACTGATATTGCTCATGTTCAGTCACAGCCCAGCAGATTCTTTCTTTTTTGTGTGAAAGTTTGATAGGAGGCAGCTTGGCTGAACTGGAGTGATTTCAAGACATGGGAAGCAAGGAAAGGATAACTATTAATTATCATCATTTATTTCAGCACACAGAAACACTTTCTAACAAGGGGGCACCATAAACTCCCATGCTTGAGCTTTTGGGGATGCAACCTGATTTTTCCTTCCCATTTTCTGCTTCTTCAAAAGGCAAAAATGGGAGCAAAAACTTCTCCACCTTGGCTGCACAGAACTTTCACACAGATCTCTGCACAGCATCAGCTGGATTGAAAGATGATGTGTCATTTGTGAAATATTCCAGCGCTTTATTGTGCAAGCTCCTAATTATTAATGTCTAGGCTCCATATTTCTGCAGTGAGATTTATGACGTAGCTCAAGGTAGTGGATTTGAACTAATTTCCCCTTAAATCTGCAGATGGGAAACCACAGAAATGCTTTTTATCCCCTCAATTTCTGTAGTCTCTGGTGCAGAAAAACCCCAAGGAACAAACAAGCCCCTCAAAAGAGGAATCTGGGGTGAAAATTGTCCTTCTCTGTTTCCACCACCACCACCACAGTGGCATAAATGTTTTTTAAAGAACTCCACATGTCCCTTGGGGGTAATACAGCCAGATCTTAGCAAAATTCCACTGCTGTATCTGTTTTTAGGGAATATAAACCACACTATTGCAAGCCCCTTTCCATCCCACCGAGGCTTTCCTGACCAGATCCAGAATTGGGACTGCAACAGGAACAGGACACAGCTGGTCCCCTGGAATCAGGAGAAAAGAGGGAACTGATGCAAAAGCCAGTGGCCACACGTAACCCTTGTGGAGGGAGCCAGGAGCTGTCCCTGTGGAACAATAGCAGGAAACGCTGTCACTGAGCTATCTGTGGCCTGTGCCTTCCAAATGCGGAGCTGGGCATGGAAAAGTCCTGCAAGGGAGAAGCAGAGAACTTCTGGGGATAAAGGGTCTCACTTCTGCATGTGATTCCCACAGCAAACTGAAAGGGAAAGATTTTAAGCCTGGAAATTAATTAAGATGGTTTTGGAGGTAAAAGCATGGAAAGTCAAATGAAGTTAATCCCTTTTCCCCTCCAAGAATAGGATACATTGGAAAAACCTGTAGAGTGAGCAACCAGTACTTGGAGTAATGGCACGTGCTGCTTTTACTGGTCTAACAGGGCTTAAACACACAGCTTGTGCTCCACAAAACACTGATATTTATATATTCATGTATGTATACATGTGCATATAGATATGCTGGTCACATGTAATGCAAATAGAAAAAAAAACCCCACAACATCTTTTGGCTCCAGGATGTGGGATTTAAAAAAATAACACTCTACACGTGCTAGAGCAGAACTTGCAATCAAATAAGCACTGCTGGTAGCAGTGAGTTATAGGTGCTCACAAGAGATGGGATAATGGGATTGTGCCGTGTTTTGTTCCCTCGGAGGTAACTGCACTCTTATCAGGAGATGCAGGATATGAGGCTCTGACACGGCTCTGATTCATGCTCTGGAATAAAGCAGACATTTGATGGCATCTGCATTGCTGACTCAATTGCATATCTTCACTGCTGATCTTGTTGGTGCTGGGAAAAGGGATTTGGAGGGAAAAGTGCTCTCCTTCCCTGCATACAGGCAGCACCACGGCCACAGCTTTGCTGTTTGCCTTAGAGCCTCATTGGGGGAAAAAAGGTAAATAAAGAAAATAAATTTATTCCTGCCTCCATCCCACATCCAGCAAGGCAAGGCTTTCAGCTGGTTTTCTCCACCCAAACTTGGCAAAGCAACTTACAGGAAAAAAAGAAATTCCAACTGCTCCGCTTTTGGAATATATTTGAAATTAAAAGAAAGTAAACCTTGCCCCTGTCTTCTCCCAGCACTTTACTCCCAGCCAGTCTCAGAAAAGGGTGGAAGACAAACATTTTCTTGTCGAGGCTCATTCTACCTCCAAGGGGTTGATTCCAAAGTCTGGATTTATTTATTTTTTCAAGTTTCAGCTCTGGCACATCTAATTTTCTTCCTTCTGGGGAATAAACAAGAAGAGCAGCAGCCCAGCAGGTAATAAAACAGATTCTCCTCCAACTCTACAAGTAGAAAGTTGAGACCAAGAAGTGGCCAAAGAAGATAAACTAACACCTTACAGGATGGGAGCGGAGATTTCCAGCAACTTCTGCCCCGTCTGGTGCTCTGGCAGCCCTTGGTGAACAATCGCAGCCCCACGTGCCAGACCCAGCACGGGATTGCTGCTCCTGTTCCTGCCCTGCCTTCACTGGCCACAGCTGTGATGGGTAAGGCTCCTCAGCCTCTTCTTCTCACAGACCAAGAGGGGCTGTGACACTTTCTGCACTTAAAAGTGGGTGATTTAGCAAGAAAAAGAAGTCTGCAGCTGCATGTTATAGGATCATACAATCATACAATGGCTTGTGTTAGAAGGGAACCTAAAGTTCATCTTGTTCCACCTCCCTGCTGTGGACAGGGTCACTTTTCACTAGACCAGGTTGCTCCAAGCCCCATCCCAAGTGGCGTTGTGTGGGTCGTCATCCCATGGAATGACCCAGGTTGGGTTATCCGTGTTGGACAAGGATAATATGGGAGAGGACTGTCTATGCCTCATGTCCCTCTTGGTATTTTATTCATCAAGAGTGCAAACAGGACCTCAGGGGAGTCAGGCTGAAGATCCTCTGCTGTCCTGGTGGAGACACTGTCCAAGAGCAAGAGCTTTCCCTTGCACATGCTCCCAACCTGGCTCACTGGAGCCCAGCAGTTGGCAAACACAACCTCCATGTTGGCTCTGGAGACCTTTGGGATGAGCCAGGAGGAGAGATTCCCTACAGGCTGGTGAGGCAGCCAAGGCCATTCCAATCCCAACTCCTGTTCTCCCACCTGGCCCATGGCAACAGCCCCACCAAACCCAAAACCCATAAAGGCCAGAGGATTTACAGCAAACAAGAACAGGCCTGGGGTTGGAAGTCTCAGTGCCCAGTGCCAGGGCTCAGCCTCCTTTCCAGGGAAGTTGTGTCTCATCAAGCCTTGGCTGAGAGCTGTCCCAGGCTGGGGCTTGCTGAACTTCCTGGGGCAGCCTGGCTGGTGACTAATTACCCATGACTAATAACCACCTCTTCCCTCCATCATGGCACTCCTGCTGCCACCCACTCATCTGGCACAAAGACCCCTGGATTCCCTTCCCTCTGCGACCCCACTGCTCTACCAAACATGGACAGAACTGGTCCAGAGCCATCAGGGATGGACAACAAGGAGCATCTCTTTAAGCCTCCTGGTTTTTGGGAGCCACCTCCAACTACAACCACCACCAGGTGAGCCTGTCTGCAGGTGTGCCAAGCAGCCAACCCTGCCAACCCCCTGCATTCCCGTTCAGAGCTCCACTGAATTTTCCTCATTCCAGTTCATCTCTGCTGTTTAATTAATCACAAACAGAAATTCAGGGGAGGGCAGCTGTTCTAGGACTGCACACAGTCATTAAATAAAATATAAACACCTCATCCATACTTAACATCAGGTTTGATCTACACTGTTTTCCTTTCCTTGTTCAAGGTGATTTGCAATTTCTTTGGTTGCATTTTGGGAAGGGGAGGGCTGACTTACTGCATAATCTCATTTTTGATCTATTATTAAATGCCTACTTTCTTTTTTCTTTTTTTTTTTACCCTTTCTGTAGGAAGCCAGGAGCCCCAGCAGGAATTATAGCCAGAAAGGTGAACTGCGAAATGAAAGCTGCGAGAGAGAGCGTTGCTTGGGCTTTTGTTTGAAATGTTCAGAGTTTTCTGATTTTTGGTTATAAGATTGGCAAACCAAGGCCAGAGTCGGGAGTCAGTGAAGTCTGGGACAAGATCACAGCACATGAGGGCAGTGGCACTCAAGGCATCCAGGAACATCTGATTTTTTACCATTTTGATACACCATGTGAAGCTGGATCCATTCCTAAGCCCATGCTGGAGGTGCTCCAGGGCTGATGAGTGATTTTCATCACCTTTTCTGCCTCCTTTCAGCCCCTTCACATCACTGGAAGCAATTCCTCCTGCTGGATTTCAGAAATAAGGAGTTTCTCCTCATTTGGCACCACGACACGCTCCCACCTCCCAGGCAGATAAGTCCAAAGCAAGCACTGCTTTGCTGCCAGCTCCTGCTGAGAGCTGGATGCTCCCCTCGCCATGCCGGCCACTCGGCTGGCGAGCAAATGGTCCCCTTGTGGAGCCAGATGACCAAACTGGGTCTCCCAGCTCCCCAGTGAAGCCTCTGCTCCATTATCTGGAGCTGACACAGGCCCCGAGCTCCAGCCACAACTCGCATGGAGATCATCCACTGGCGGCCCCAGAGAAGAGCAACCGCTTGTTAGCATTTCCTATTAATTGAATTAATTAGTTTAACAATTTCCTGGTAATTTCCTGTCATAATCATTGCCTTATTAACTAATAGGAACAAAGCCATCATCTAACCACCAGGAACGCAACTCAGTGAGAGTCCCAGCCACCAACGCTATTTTCTGGGAAAAGAATAGTTTTTTAAGTGCCTTTGTTTTTAAAGAGTGGTCCCCGCAAGCAGCTGAAGGTTTTGTAGCTGAAGTGGACAAGTTCAGACCCATTTTGAAGGAAAAGGTATCCCTGGGCCACATTCCACAGCAAACCCTCTTGTTTTTTCCAAGGGAATATGGAAAGGGCAGGGAGGCAGCACACAGCCCAGAGAGCAGCTCCATTTCCTTCTGCAACCAGACATCCCAGTAACTCCCTGGGAAAATCCAGTGGATGTTTGGGAAAGAAATCCAAAAAATGGCTCATCTGGAAAGAACCATCCCTGGGTTGGAGCAGTCACCAGATGTGCCCACCCCATCTGACAGCCACCAGTGCCCACCACTCCTGAAGCACTTGAAGGGCCACCAGGACTCTTCCTAGTCCTGCTACAAGGGTCATAAAACTTCCTGACCATTTCCATGCAGCTGCTTCCAGGACCCACTGGAGATCAACTATAGCTATAATAAAGACAAATACTGACATGGGTCAGGAAAGCCTTTTCTCATTCTCAAGGGAGACAGAGAGATAGAAAAAATGAAGGAAGCAATTGTGAACCTTCAATTTCAACTCACCCAACATTCACAAAATCCTTTTTGGGATCTCCAGTGACCAAATCACAGCTGCCACAAAAACTGATGTCAGTGACATGAGAGCAGAGGTTCCCTGACTTTCGTATTTTTGCCGGATATGACTGATCCAAGTTTCTGGGCATGAAACCAGTTGGAAAGAGCCTGTTCCCAGAGATGTAAAAACACCAGATCTGGATGCCACTGTGACATGAGAGGCGTGCCACCTCCTTTCTCCACCTCCAGCCTGAATCCCATCCTGCCTTCCCTTAAACTAAGCAAAAAGGAGCCAAATCAAAGCAACTGTCTACATTTGGCTTTATCTGCTATGAAATGTCAAACTTCTCAACAGGAATTTCAACATTTCCATCCTCCCTCCTTCCAAAGCATGAAGACTGGTGTAAAGAAGCCAAAAATGTATCAGAGAAAAGCAAGCATCACCTACACCAACCACAAATGACTGAAGCTGCTGGTCCCTCTCAGAGAACAAAGGTCCTGCTGGGGAAAAATCCACCTGAGTTTCTCCATTCCCTTGTGTCACCTCCGAGTTTATATGAAAATGTGAGTGCATGTGTGGCAAAAAACCCACTCTGAGTGCTGGAAATATTGTGACTAATGGATGGAACCTGTTCAGTGTGTCAAAATCTTCCCTCTCTCCCGATGTAACAGCACTTAACATGAACTTGAAATGTTGGCACCTACGTTTCATCTGTTTTCTTATAGTAAGATGGAATACATTTAATGAATTACAGTGATTTTAAGTCTCAGCTGTAGATTCTGCGCTGGCATCACTGCAGGGAAGCCACAGGTTTCCCCAGGCCCATTGCTATGGGATCAACAAGCTCACATCACCCTTTATTTACTTTGGAAGAGCACATCGGGGCACAACACATCATTTCATTTTGATCTTTCTTTTTTTTTTCCTGCTAATCCCCCACTTTCCCCATCCCTGGTCTTTGCCACCTGCCTGGATGGCACTGGACTGCATCTCCTTGTCACTCCTGCATCACTGGGACCGCACAGGCTTTTCCAGCAGGGAGAAAGCTCTTGCTTGAGGTTTCTATGCAGACAACTGGGAACACTGACAGTCTCATATCAATGCTATGTACCAGCACCTCACCCCTCAGCTCCTGCTTTGGAGACACATTCCCACAACCACTGGGATGCATCTCGGCTCCAGCTCGCAGACCTGGCCAGGTCTGCAGCAGTGGGCAGAGAAACATCTCATCACCTTTTGCTTTTAACATCTCTTCCAGGGATAACAGTAAGCCTGTTTTCCCTCCTTTGCAGCATCCTTTCCCTCCCGATCTGAGCAGCAGTGGCCACGGAGCCGGCGTGCATCCCTGGGCAGAGCGCACAGCCCCGGCTGACGCACAGCCGCTGGCAGGTCAGCCATGCTCACACTTTCCACGTCTGCAGCATCTCAGCCTGGTGCTGAGCTGGAGCAGAAACCCTGCAGAACCCCTTCCTGCTGACACCGAGGGGAGAAACACCCGGAGAAAAGCACGAGGGAGGGAGAGGACAGAGCAGCCGCCGCAGGGAGCGAGGTTTGCACAAAGGAGCAGAAGTTTCTTTGCTCGGCCACTGAGACGCGTTTGAAGGTGAAGGTTGAACGTCTGTGGCCGTAGGGAGCCCAGACTGCCCAGAGCAGAGCGGAACACAAAGAAACCCAGCCCCAGCATGATGAAATACAAGTTTATTTGCTTTAGCCTGGGTCCAACTTCCCTCCCTGGCTCAGGAAAATTTCTTTAATGCTGCTCTGGTTGGGGGCTTTTGTGCAAACCAGGTTTGTAACCAAACTCAGAACACAATTCGAGAGAGACGGTGAGTCCTGAGCACCCCCAGATCTGTGAAAACGAAGGGGACCTGAGCAAGGACCCGGGACCAGAGCATCCCGACTTCTCCAGGTCCTCTTGCTCTGCCCTGGTTCA
Organism: Ptilonorhynchus violaceus; assembly: GCA_013397565.1. Classification (NCBI taxonomy): domain Eukaryota; kingdom Metazoa; phylum Chordata; class Aves; order Passeriformes; family Ptilonorhynchidae; genus Ptilonorhynchus; species Ptilonorhynchus violaceus. The sequence goes on from VZRJ01006593.1 coordinate 459,784, forward strand.
CATCCGAGGACACGGAGTTAACGCAGCCATAGCTGAACGACGAGAGGTACCAAAATACCGGGGCTCCCGAGATGCCTCTTTAACGGGAAGCCAAAACCATTCCTCCGCTTTCAGGGGCCGCTCGCCTCCTCTCCGACCATTCCCGGCTCTCCCTCCCAGCAGGGATTTCTCCTTGTGGCACAGAAGCCCTTCCAAAGCTTCCAATTTTCCTTGCATTCCCCATGACCCAGATTGCCAAACTCCAAAGGAACTTTCACCGGGGGCAGAGGAGCCCCCGCCCGCTGTTTAAACGCAGCCGTCACATTAAACCTAATTTATGTTGCACCATCCCGGCGCAGCGGGCACGAGCCAGTGCCACCCCAGGGCCACCGGCACGAGTTGCCCCCAACTTTGGGGATCTGGGTGAAAAACCAAAATCCCCCTCCAAGAAGGCAGCTGCCAGCTCAGCCAGGGTTCATCCCACTGGAAAAAATCCCCCAGCCCCGCGGACACCCCCAGCCCCAGGGCATCCCCAACCCCTGGGACATCTCCAGCCTGGGATAGGGAGGGGATAGGGGGAGGAGGAGGATGATGGGTCCCCTCCAAGCGGGACGCATCCCGGGAGGGGCTGGTGCTGCTCCCCGGGTGAGTCCGGGGCTCCCCTCCTGTGCCGCGGGGAGCGATTATAAAGTAAAATAAAATAAACAAATAAGATAAAATATTAAAATAACTGGGAAAAAAAAAAAATCAAAGCTAAACCAATAAAGTAAAAATTAAAAAATAACATCAAATAAATAAAATAACAGANGTGGCACCTCCTGCCTTTGGGGTCCCCACGGCTGGGAAGGGGCGGGGGGGAGTGCCTGGGACCCGCTGGGTGGTTTGGAGTTCTAATGGGGGGGTGTGTGTGTGTATAAATGTATATATCTCTATACGTCTACCTATATATTTGTGTGTGTTTTCACATATATATGGGGGTTTTTTATATATATGGTGTGCATATATTATGTGTGTGTATGTGGATGTGTAAAAACAGAATCACAGGGTGGTTTGGGTTGGAAGAGACCTCAAAATTCAACCAGTTCCACCCCCTGCCATGGGCAGGAACACCTTCCACTATCCCAGGTTGCTCCAAGCCCTGTCCAACCTGGCCTTGGACAGTTCCGGGGATGGGGCAGCCACAGCTTCTCTGTGCCAGGGCATCATCACCCTCACAGCCAAGAATTCCTTCCCAATATCCCATCTAACCCGGCCCTCTGTCAGTGAGAAGCCATTCCCCCTTGGCCTGTCCCTCCAGACACTCTCCAGCTCTCTTGGAGCCTCTTTAGGCACTGGAAGGGACTCTAAAGGTCTCTTCCAGAGCCTTCTCTTCTCCATGCCTATTCCCAGGCAGAACCCCAAAAAAGTGTCTTAAAACACCTCTAGCAAACAAGTGGGAAGCACTGGTTTGGAGAGGCAGGGACAGATGTTGGGGCACATCAGCTTTTGGGGTGAACCTCATGGCTCAAAGTGCAAGGTTCAGAGTATTCCCCTTGTTGTGAGGACTTTATTAGACACACATTTAGAGTGGTCTATAGCTACAAAAATGTATAGATTGATGGACTGGAAATGTGTATATGATGGACTGTACGTACCCACGGATGTTGCAGGAGGATGTGGGGCCAGGGCAGGTCTGGGACACAGCCTCGGTCCCAGCCCTGACTCTGCCCTGCTTTTACCCACAGGTATCTCCTCTCCTCTGTGCCCCGGCTGCTCGGACAGGTAATTAATGCATCTCAGGTGGGTAATTAATTCATCTAGGGTGGGTAATTAATTCATCTAGGGTGGGTAATTAATTCATCTAGGGTGGGTAATTAATGCAGCTCTCTAGCAGAATCAACTAAATATTAACGAGATTTCGTGGCTTGACCTCCCTGGGTCACCACTGCAGGAGCTTTGCTCTGCTGAGCCCAGCAACGGGATTCTGCTCGAAGGCCAACCAACAACTCAGCAAAATCCTGAAAAAAAGTGACCCTACACCCAGCTAGGGTGGGATCACCCCAAAAATTGGATTAAAGCCCAAATACCTGTCTGAAATCAGGTAAACAGGAGACCTCACAAGTTTTGATCCACATTCCCAGTTTGCATCAAACTCCGTTAATGTAACTCCTGGGGTTTATCCTGACAGCAGAAGCAACGGCAGGTCATGAACAAGACCTGGAAAAGAGCCACCAGTGACAACAGAGGAGAAATGCTGAAGGACTCTGTGGAAAACCAAAGGCATAAACAATCAGGCGTGTGCACAGCTGGAGCTCCAACTTGTCTCTCCTTTTCCATGGCAAGAGCAGCTGAGGGACCATGGGCAGCCTCACAGGAAGGACCCGGCTTTCCGATGCCACCTTGTGTCTGCTGCAGGTATGAAGTGACATTTCAGATCCCGCCAGTAGCTCGTTCTGACTCAAAAAGCCTCTTTTTCAACAAAATTCCCCATTCTGTGGACCCTGTTCCCACGGTGTCTTTCTACATCCTCCTGTTGCTTCCCAGGGATGAGACTCTGTGGAGATCGGGGTCCCTTTCCCAACCAACACTTGTACAGATTCTGGGGCAGGCTGCAGAAATTTCTCACATCCAAGGAAATCTCATGTTTTCCTGGTGTGTTTGCCAAGTTTCATGTCCAGAGCAGCAATGGCTGTTCCAAACAACTGCTTAAATAAAGTAAAACATTGTGGATGTCCCCAAGGAGTGACCAAGGACTGGGACAGAGGATCCCTTATGGGGTATTTTGCCTGTAACTGATTTTTCTGGCACCATTTCCTCCAGCTCCAGGTGGCAGCTCGGACACGGATAATCCAACATCTTCAAAGGGGCCGGTGCTGCCGGGACCTCCCGGCGGAGCACGGGGACGGGATTTGTGGAGATTATGAAGGCTGGAAACATTTCTCCTGGCTATGGAGCATCCAGGTCTGGTCAGATGGACAGGGAAGAGCAAAGCCAGCCAGGAGCATCTCCTCTCCATCACCTGCTGCTGAGGCAGGTCCCAGAGCCTTCTCTTCTTTACCTGGAGGGAGCGAATTTAATCTTTTCCATTCGATTTTAATCAGCTCATCAGCGATGGGCACTGACAGCATGCTGGGTAAGAGGCTTATGTCTATTATTCCCTAAGGATTAGCCTATTGGATCCAAGAGAGGGAGGTGGCTGCATCTCCAGCCTCACTGGGGGCCTGCGTCACACCACTGATTCCCTGCAAAACTGTCTCACCAGTGCCCTGCTGCTCCTCGCACAGCCTAGGGGCCGTCTCCTTCCTTCCATCCCTATGTCCAGCAAATTCCTCCACCAGCCTGAGGGGCACAGTGATCCCATATGGACCCTATAGGATGGGGGATGTCTTCGCACCAGCCTTGGTGGGGCCATATTGGGGTATGGATTTGCATATGTGCTGTTAGGTGTGTGCATGCTTGGGAGGGAACTAAAATAGCAAAGCCTGACCCTAAAAATGCTCAGGCGCAGAGGGGGTCTGTCCCAAAAGCTTCTTGTCCCTGTTGGACACCCTGAGACAGTCTGGGGTACGTGGGTATGGAGGGAGTAGGGACATGTTGGGGGGTTGAAATGTCCTGCAGGAAGAAATACTGGGGAGCTGAAATCAGGGACATGGCTCTGCTCCCTCCTCCTGGATGCTCCTCTCATGGGAGCTGAGCTGCACTTGGAGGCAGCTTTGGGGCCCTGGGGTGTCAGGGAGACACCCACTGGGGTGTTTCTGGTCCCTGGGGTGTTGGGGAGACACTCAAAACCCATGCACCAAATACTTGCTTTCCCCCAGCCTCCCTAGAAGCCACAAGAGTGACAACTAAATTATCCCAAACATCCCATGTGAGGTTTCACCCAGGTGATGCTGGTCTGTCACAGGGCTCAGAGAAGGGCTGGGGACATGGGACTCCTCTTGCAGGGTCACAGATGGGATATTGCCATGTTTGTCCTCCACATCTCCCTCCAGGGCAGGACATGGAGCAGAGGAGGGGACTCTGTGGCCCAGGCACTGCAGGGCTCCAGCAAATATGGGGAAAAGCATAAACCAGCATCAAACTCCCATTTGCAGATGGAGAAAGCACCGTGTCTGCTGTGATTTCTGTACATTCCGTGTTTCTCCAGCTCTCGTGGTGTCCCTACAAACCACAGACGTTTTTGGCCTCTGCAGGATCCCAACTGCAATAGGATCGAGTGATTCCTATGGGGATATCACCCCTTCCCTGCTGCCGTATCCATGGACATATCCCCACATCTGGGTGTTTTCATCCCAGCGCCACCCCCCCACCTTCCTGCCTGTCATCCATCCGTGTCACTCGGGCCACTGGTGTCACTGGCCACGGCCGCCGGGAGCCCAGGGCTCGCGCGGGGCACAGGGTGGCACTATTGCCTTAAAAATCCAGTCTGGCCTCTGGGGACGCTGCTTTTCTGGGATGATTCTCCGCAGTCATCCTGGCCCCAAGGAGGGACCCCCGTGGGCTCCCCAAACCCGGCAGCGGGGCCGTGCAGTGTCCCAGCCTTGTGCTCCGACAGGCAGGGATGAGCTCTCGCATTTCCCTAGGGATTTTTCTCTTCCAGGGTGATGGAGGAGTTCCTGCCCCGTGTTTTGGGTGGAAAAGCTGTGGTGGATCCTGCCAAACTGCCCCGAGCAGCAGCTCCCAAAGGCAAATATGGGGCATCACCAGCAATCAGGACCTTGCACAGGATTGACATCGTGGCTTGTCCCATAACATCCTCCCAAATCTTCCAACTCAAACCATTCAAGGATTCTGTGAGCATCCCAAGCACCAATTCTTCCCCACAAGCATCCCTCCATCCCTGCACAGCCAAACATCCTCCCTGCATCCAGTGCTGCTCCAAAAGCTCTTTTATGAGGCCCCCCCCAATTCCCCACTGTCCCAGAAGGAGGGAAAAGCATTTAAGGATGGTTTGTCCTTGAGAAAACAGGACATGGGGAAACAAATGTTGTACAATGAGCTCTGATTACAGTGGGAGCAGAGGAGGAGGAGAATGGGCTCACCAGGAGCTGGGTTGAGCCCAGTACTGGGCACATGAGCTTACAGGACGGTGCAGCTTTTTCTGCTCCTGTACCATCCCTGATCCAACCAATTTGACTAATGCAAAGCCCCAGAGGGTCTGGGGCAGAAGCAGCATTGGGAATTTGATTCACTGCTGCTCCAGGGAGGAAAGGAGAGGTCCCTGTGACATCCACTGGCACTGCCGGGGCTACAGGGCTCCTCCATCCTGGGCTTCCAACAAAAAACAAGTTTCCATCCTGCCAGTCACAGCTTTTCCAACAGCAGCTGCTCTGGACGGATCAAAATCCCTCCCCAGCAGCTGGAGGGAGCAGTGCCCCACGGACAGGTCGGGAGGGTCACTGCCCGTGAGTGACAGGGGGTCAGGGGTTTGGGGGCGGCTGGGGGTGACCCGGCACCTGTTAACGGCCGCGAAGCTCGGCACCTCCTCATTGTGCCGCTGCTAATTTCTCACAGCTCTGGACGCCGTCACTCCAATTAGCGCTGTTGCCCTTCACCCAGCTCACACATTAACGAGCTCTGGCAGGATTCGGGGACTTTGTTCACAGTTAAAGGCACCCAAAGCCCAGTGTTAACCCTTCACCCGCCCCAGCAGAGCTGCGGGCTCACGTTTCCTTGGGCTGCTGCCAAGGTCGGGAGCTCCAGGAGCTTTTGTGGACAACCGGATGCTTCAGGTTTGCTTTTAGGGAGAAATATTTCAAGCGGAGAAAAGGAGTTGAAAACTAAAGACGGTTTCTGGTTTTCACAGAATCATTTAGGTTGGGAAAGACCTCTGAGATTGAGTCCAACCTCTGACCAATCCCCACCTTGTCACTAGACCAGAGCAGTGAGTACCATATCCAGTCATTCCTTGGACGCCTCTAGGGGTGGTGACTCCACCACCTCCCTGGGCAGCCCTTCCAATGTTTAATTACCCTTTCTGTGAAGGAATTCCTCCTGATGTTCAACCTTAATCTCCCCTGGCGCAGCTTGAGGCTGTTTCCTCTCATTTTGTCACCAGAAGTCCAAAATTCTTTCAGTGGAGTCCAAATCCTTGTTTAGCCCCAGATTTTATTGCTCTTCCATGAGCCAGCACATCAATGGCCCTGCTCCCTCTCTGCACCAGTGCCATTGTCCCTAAGGGCATTGGCAGCACCTCATCCTCAGAGTTTGGGGACCACCATGAAAGCCCCAAATCTCCCCTAAAAGGGAGAACCACCATGAGAAGCCGATTGCCTCCCAAAAATTAAAACTGAGGAACAAGGTTAACTTTTACCTAATCCCACTTTTCTGCAGCCAAGCAGATGTTCCGTGTGTTTTGGCAGGGGCCGAGCCTTATCTGATGGTGTCGTTTCCACGGCGGAGATCAGAGGGCTTTGAAGGCATCGGCGGGGGTATGTTGGGGCTCGTCGCTTCTGACGGATTCCAGGTGGGATCTGTAGCTGGATTATGTTGCAATTCAGGGCCTTAAGGGATTTTTTCAGCATGTTCTCCCGAAGGTAGGAACCCTCCGCACCAGCACTGAATGAGAAGCAGCAGAGGAAATGTGTACACCAAACAGAAATATTAATGTATTTATATTAAAATATCACATTGCAGCAGCTTGGGAAGAGGCTGGCAACCATTTGGCACTGCAGATCCATCCTTCTTCAGCTTTCCCACCATTTCAGGTATCAGGATACCTCCAATTTGCTGAGCATCCATGCAGCCCTCCCTTGGGAGACTTTGGATTTTAAACCAGCCTCTCAGGATGCAGAGGCTTTGAAATGCATCAAAGTGCTGCAGGGGGGTTGTGGAGGCAATAAATGGGGGCAAAAGCAAGGGGGAATCTCATAAAACCCCAAATCAAAGAGATGGGTGAGGAGAAAGCCACTTTCCCCACTTGTGATCTCCCCATGGGATGGAGCGGGAGCAGGGGATGCCGGTGAGACCACGGGAGCAGGATGTGGGTGCTGGGGAGAGGTGGCAAACAGGTGCAGGCACTGAAACTGGAGACTGAGTATCAATCAAATGTCCCTGGAGTGTTATCATAAAAACCAGTCAGACCGGTAGCCAAGGGCATTGGAAACCTGGATCCCAGACGGTCACGCTCAAGGGATGGCAGCTTTGTCCTGCTGGGACAGAGCCCTGAGCTGGAGGTAACACCTAAAGAAAATGGTTTTTTAAAGAAAGATCCTCTATTTACATCTGTTTTGTTTCAGCCTTTTGTTACCAAGGATTTCTTGGAGTAGGTTTAAATTAGATATTAGAAAAATATTGTTTAGATATTTATATTTAGATATTAGGTTTAGATTAAGTATTAGGAAAAAAATCTTTGTGAGGGTGGTGAGGCCCTTGCACAGGTTCCTCAGAGAAGTTGTGGCTGCCCCATCCCTGGAAGTGTTCAAGGCCAGGTTGGATGAGGCTCAGAGCAACCTGGGACAGTGGAAGGTGTCCCTGCCCATGGCAGGGGGAGCAGAACTAGAAGATAAATTTAAGGTCCCTTCCAACCCAAACCATTCCCTGAGTATATGATTTTATTGTCTTTAGGATTAGTGCATGACCAGATGCTCCTGTCGCTTCAGACTGGAGAAGGAATCACAACAAAGGCATGAGCTGGCAGGGCTGGGACAAGGCTGATCCCAAAATAGCAAACAGGGTGTTAAGGTGCATCAGGAATGTGACAGTGACTAAAATACACCACCCTTAATCCCAGCCTGAGGGTCTGAACCGACCTCAGCCTCTGCTCTGACCACATGCCCCTCCTCCCAGCTCCTCTTTTTTAGTGCTCCTCCCAATTTCCTCACCTGCAGGTCATTAAACCACCTTTGAGAGGGCTCAACAAGCTCCAGGTGACTCCATCTCCTCCCCAACCCCTGCATTAACCCCTTGAGGACCTGGTAATGCAGCACAAGTGGGGAGATCAATGGTGTGAGCTCCGATTCCTCATCCCTGATGGTTTCAGCTGCAGTGAGGATCCTCCTGGGCTGCAGGAGAGGCTGATCATATCTTTGGCTGCTTAACTTCAGAGCTGGCCACTCACAGCCCAAAACAGCAACAGTTTAAATTCAGGGAAAGATGGAGAGAAGGGATATTGTCCCTCCTGCCCCCACTGCCATGGTGCAGGTCCTTACAGCAGGACTGGCAGCTGCCCTTAAGTGTCCCCACCAGCTCCATGAGTCCCCAGTGTTCAGCAGCCACAGCCCTACCTTGGTTTTCCCTGGAAGGGACTTCCCTGCCACGGCTCCGAGGACTCTCTGGGTGCTCATCCCTGGGGAGGCTGATGGTTCCCAACAGAGCTGCTCGGCCAAGGATCCTCTGCACACACAGGCTGATTTCACATGGCCCTGCAAGGCCTGGGGCTTTACCAGCAGCTCCTAAAGTTTCATCCCTGAACTATTTATCTACCAAGACCTAAAGCAGCACCAGCTGCAATTAGTGCAAGGAGTTATTTTATCACAGCCATGCCAGACTCAGCGTACAGCTCCCAACCCAAAACAACCACGTATCTGCCCCAAAACCAGACAGCTGCTTAAAATAAATCAGTCATCCTGTCCTCAGGTTTGATTTGGCAATTAAAAACCCCAAACATCCCTGGCATTGCTGCTCCCAAACCTGTTTGCTCTTCACTCGTCTCTGCTCATGAAATGCTGGTGGTTTGAGTGGTCTGTTCTCATAAAAGGGTGGAACAAACCAGAGCCTGAAATCTGCAGAGAGCTTTGTGTTTGCTGGAAGGGTGCCCAGTGTCCACGAGTACAGATGCTGGGGGAAGATTAAGTCTAGAAAGTCTTTCTTCAAATTCAGAGAGCTGCTGGCCAGAGTCAAATGTGATATTTAATTATTTAACCTTTAAATCTCAGCTGCTGCTGAACTGGGTTTTTTAAGGGGGGGTTTTATGCACATCGGAAAGGAATTGAAAACCTGTTGACAAGAGTTTTTCCATCGTTTTATTAAAAACTTCCAAAGGTCTAAAATGAAAATGTACACCTACTACAAGGGAACCAGTTTGTACACTCACAGTTAAAGTGCTAAAAATTAAACGTTACAAAACCGACACTGGACTACTGTAAACAAGTCTACCAAGAGCCGAGTGCAAGGCGGGTCAGCCACGGGCAGGGACTGCCCCACACATTCCACTCTGTAGAGGTCTCATGGACACGGAAACTCCTTCCCCTCTCCTTAGGAATTGGATGTTGTTACAACACCAGAGTGCCAAGGGAAGGTGTTGGAAGAGGCAGCAGCGCGTTACATGCACCGAGTTCCCCATGCACGGACCCGACAGCTGTTCATGACAAAAACTGCAAAAACACCCCACCCTGGGGGAAAATAAATCCCAATCTGGTTAAAAAAGAAGCACAAGGGGATAGGGGTAAAGTTTCACATTCAACTGGACATTCTGCTGCTCAAAGTGGACCTCAGGATGTCTCCTGTGCAGAGACTGCTCTGCTCTGTGCCCTGGTTTCACCACACAGATGGAGCTGCTGGTTCCCCGTCGTTATTTTGGGGATCCTCAGCACCCGAGAGCTGGGCTGTGGAGTCAGCTCCCCTGGAAGGGTGGGCAGCACTCTAAGGGCTGGTCTGGCTCTTCTTGTGCCTTTTCTGAGGGGTTTTCCCTTCCCTCCTCGGTGGAACAACTTGGGAGCGGTGCTGGATTTGGCCGTGGCCGGAGCTGCCCGGTGCCACCCCGTGCTCACCACTGACCCCCATAATGCTTCCAGAGCAAAATTTGGGTCTCAGCTGGAAGGAAAGGGAGAACACTGGAGAGTGACAAACACATTTACACCTAAATGTGGCTTTTTGCAGCTGTTGGATTGTTTATGCTTTAAAAAAGATGAGCAGCCTTTTCCATGCAACACGAGCGCAGCTCCGCTTTGGAATATTTCAATGCACCACGAGAGCTACGAAGGCATTAAGAAAGAAGGAACACCACAAACTCGGGGGAGTCTGTTGTCAGGGGCAATCAGGTTGGTAAAACGGGAGATGCAGGTCCCTGGGAATACTGGGAATGAGAAGCCATGCGTTTTATGGGAAGCTTTGATGTCACGATCTCGCAGAGCGGCGTTTTGGGACTCCGCTCATCGTGTGCGTAGGAGGGAGATACATTAAGCTGCCGTTGGGATGAGCTGGAGAAGCCAGGCATTGTACAGCTTCCCTGCCTGCTTCCTGGGAGAGAGGCTCTGGCTTTTGGTGGCTGCTGGGGAGGGACAAAGCACTGCCAGAGCTCCACAAGGAATGTGTGTTCAGCTGGTACCTCCAGGGAGCCCAGAGCACATGGAGCCTTTCAGTGACTGCAGAACTGCCCTCCTGGCTGGGGGTTTAAGCTCCAGGAAAATTTAAAGCTTGGCACCAATCCCACAAACCAGGCACCTGGGCTGGAGCTCTCACCGCTGAGCAGGGGGTGCCAGGTAGGAAAGCACCCCAAAAACAAACCCCTGGTGTCTCTGCCAGAGACAGTGGTGGGGTCACATTCAAATTGGGATGCGCTTCAGAGCCCCTGGGCACAATGAATTGGGAGCTGAGGCTCTGCAAGCCCCATTTGGGGAACTGCACCAGAGCTTGGGCATCCTTACATAGGTGAGGAATGCTCTTCCCAGGAGGAATGCTTTGCCAGGAGAGCACAGCATTGCTGGCTCAGGTGCCGAAAGTCGAAGGGAGGGGGCAGGGAGGCAAAAAACCCAGCCAGAGCTCCAGTTTTAGGTTTAATCACCTCTCTGGGTTGACAGGAGCCTGCCCCTTATAGTATCCATGAGCAAGGAATGACTTAGACATTCCCATATGGAAGCAATATGGGGACTGAGCCTTACAAATTAACATTTCCAACAGGACTTTCCTCCAAGCTCCATTACCGTTCCTCTCCCTGTCTCTAAACAAGTCAAAGCATTGCTACAATTTATTTTAAAAAAAAAAAAAATACTGGAAATTGAGCCAAGAAGATCAATGTAAACACTTGAGCTTATTTAGTTCGGTTCCGCTGTTTAGGAAAACTCAGCTTCCCGGCTCCTTCTGCAGATCCAGACTTCTACCAGATCATCCCTTTGAAGCAGCACGTTACTTAGTAGGAGCTGAATTTGAAAATAACAAAGGTTCCACCCTTGGAGCTTCCAGGGAGTTGGAGTTTCTCCAGTTTAAGCCACTCAGAAGGATTTTCCATAGCCATCTGCTTTGGGTCTGGACAGTTATCCCTGCGGACAGGGTTATCCCTTCGGACAGGGTTATCCCTGTGGATGGGCCCCAGGGCTGTTTGCTGAGCAAACAGGCAAAGCAGAGCCTGCTCTGCCCCAGGGCCATGGGTGCAGCTACTCCCTCCCTGGACTGACAACAAAGAGCTTTGTTATTCCATGCTGGATTCCATTTGGCTCCTCCTTCGGAGCAAGAAGCCCGGTGGAAGCAAGAAGGACAATCTGGGATGAATCTGTCTTGGAGACGTGGTGATTCCCGGGGCAGCCTTTGATTCCACAGCACGCAGGTTACGAGCTCTGCTGTTGTGTCATCAGCTACAATTAAAATGAGTTAATTGTGGAGCAGCTCCGTTCCCGCTGCCGGCGAAAGCCCCACGAGCTCCTGCCCCGGCCCTGCCCTCGAGGTTGGTGCACAAAGGCTTCTCAACATGCCTCCAACAGGTCAGGAAGGGAATTATGTAAGGACAATGAAAAAAACGAGGATTCATTTCCCAGCAATGATCGGGAGTAATTACTGAGGTAGGTTTGCATGCGAGCAGTGTTTCCTCATGCTGAATGAATCTCACAGCAGATGCTTCCGAAGATCTACAGCACCATCCTCAACAGGCCTTGACTTCTGCCTCCAGTGTATCCCAACGGATTATTCCCACACAAACAAGCCCAAACTGAGAATTCTCTACTGCAACTCCGCAGTAGGGAATGAAAACAACCTACGGCAGAGGTCAATCCATAACACAAGATCTCTGGCTGGGAAGGAGCCAACAATTTACGGTGGATCCTGTCTCCTCCTCCTTGAGACAGCAATGCCTTGGGCTTCCAGCTGCCACATCCTGCTCTTTCCCCATCAATGAGCAGCTCCTGCCTCGATTTCTCCCCCCCCATTTCTAAATTCTTGCTCAGCACAGAGAATCCTCCCCAAACCAGCCGTGACATCGCAAGGAAGGGGGGGCATCCCTGAATAAACTCCTCAGGTCCTTTTGGCCTCAGCCTTCCTCACCCAGGTGCTGGGGCTTGTAAACAGGCTTCGCTCTGGTTGTAAGGAACGGGCTGTACATTCCTGGTTGGGTGACAAATTCAGCTTTTCTATTATAATTTTTTTTTTAAATAGATCAGGAACAGGCAATCTCAGCTTTTGTACATGACTCTAAAAAATAAATGGCTGAATATTATCTAGATAACTGGTTTTAAAACCCATCTCTTCCTACAGAAATTGTAAACGAGTAGAAAATTTAAATAGTCTTTTGTAAAAAAGCAAGGACAATACAAGTTATAAAAAAATCACACTTCCCTGCCTCTCTCTTCCCCCCACCCTCCAGACAACCGAGCCTGGACAGCTCTGGGAAGAGCTGGTGATCTTCAGAGGAGTTTCCTTCTCCAAAATGCTCATTCCTGGTGTGTTTCCAGTGTGACCAAACGCTGCCGGCTCGCACGGACGTCCCTCGGGCAGCACTGGATATGTCTCCTCGTCGGGTGCCTTGAAGGAGGTGCACAGAGGGATTCCTTCAACCATCAAGAGTTCCCTTAAGTCTCATCAGAAAAACTCCCAGCACAACCCTGACACTGACTTTTCAGGGATGGCACCTCCCGACACGCGGAGCCCACAGAGGGAGAGACAGAGGGAGGAAAGGAGGAGGAGATTGTTTTCCACCAAGAATAAGAAATTCAGCAGTTGTGTCCGACGAGGAACAGTTACCGAATAAATAATTACCTACAGAGAGGTTCAGAGGAGACAACAGCTTTTTACTCAGTAATTCAAGACAGCTGAACCCTCCAGCTCTGACTCAAGTCCAAGAACATTGGCTTCCACACCGAGAAGCCAATCCCAGCTTCCTGATGCCCCAAATTCAGCACCTGATGAGAGGATGATGATAATACTGAGCGTGTCACCTCGCTGAGGAAGGGACCACGAGCCCTGCAAGCACTCCGAGCACTCCTTCCCTCTCAGGCACTGGTGCCGTCCTCCTCGATGACGCGGTTCATGCTGGTCCCGTGCGTGATGTGTGTCATTGGGTTGCTGCTGAGATCCCTGATGCTGCTGTGTCGTGACTGCTCGTTCAGCCGATGGGAACTGCTGTGCCTGGAGTGATCAGTCAGTCGTGACATGCTGCCGTGAGGTAGTCGTTCCTCCACGCCTCTGTAGCTGCAGGGAGTGTACCTAATTTAGGGAAACACAGGGCAATTATTGCCATCGTTACCGCCCCGCTCGCGAAAGAATGTAAATAGATCTCGGGGCTCTTGTGAGGAAAGGCATTCTCTGTTCAGCTCAGTCACTCAGCTCATACAGCCCCAGGCAAAGTGTTTCAACTCCTGACACAATGGTTCTTACTCAATTCTTACTCCAGCGCTAAGTCTGGTATTGATAATTAGGTGAGTGAAACACTTGATGATAAATTACGCCGTAAACCTTAACCCCACCTCAAGTTAGAGCAGGGAACTTGTGCTCTTGTTTACTCCAGCCGGGCCAGGAGTATTTACAGACACAAAATCAACTGACACTCGGACAAAAGCAGCCACAAAAGCACTGAGCTCACATTGGGGCAGGTCTGTTTCCCCACGTGATGTAACACAGGAAAACCAGCGCTGATCACAGTCCCACTGTGTAGTTAATTTACAAAGACCAGCACAGACTCTGAAAATATGGCATTTTTCCTCTTGCCAGTCCAGTCACTAACAGGGACAGGAAATGCACTAGAACATCCAGTTTTAGCCTCATGATGGCCACACATCCAGCTGGCAGGGGCCTGTCCAATCTTCTGTACAACATTTGCCCAGAGAGGTTGGGCACTCCCCATCCCTGGAATTGTCCAAGGCCAGGTTGGGCGCGGCTTGGAGCAACCTGGGATAGTGGAAGGTGCTCAGGTGATCATCCTGCCCAGGGACAGGATGATCTTTAAGGTCCCTTCCCACCCAAACCACCCATGACCCCACGATTTCGGAGGAGACTCGTACCGTCCGTCCCGCGAGCGGTGCAGGCTGCCGTGGTAGCTGCTCACTTTGCTGTGGACACTGCCGGCCTTGCTCCTTTGGTCATCCATCATGGCCAGCTGGGTGGAGGAGGCGTGAGTGGAGGTGCCCTGGGTGGAAGTGCCTCTGGACTTTCGGATGATGGGGGTATTGGGGTCCCTCAGAAGAGACTGAGCGAAGTCTGGCTCTTGCAGCACTTGGCGGCTCTCGTTTACAACTCTGAGCGAGACAAGCAGTTGGAACAATTAATTACTGCAGCAGCAAAGTGATCACAGCACTTTAAACTGTTTTACAAACAGTTGGCAAATAAGGCCATGATTTACATTATAATGTCCCTATCTGCCTGATTTTGAAGCACCTCTACATCTGGCTATTTTAGCAAAGTTCTGACCCTCCAGCCTGGACAGGCACAGTGAGCACTTTGTATTTGCTTTGTGAATATTGTTCCAAGAGAAATCCTTGGGATAGCGCTGTGACCCGGCCAGCTTGGATTCCCCAGGGAACTGCCTCTCAGGGAACACGGGGAGCCACCTCCTCACTAAAAGGGCATTTGAAATCAGGATTAGAGCTGGCAGCAGGAGGACACCCAGTGAAATACAATATAGGTATTATAACACAACAGCCTCGGCTCCGTGGTTACAGTCACACACTTGGCTGCTGGACCACGGCCTGATGAAAGGGGTGCAGCACATCCCCTACCTTCCTTTTTGGGATTTAATTCTTTTTTTTTGTGGAGGCCTCTTCCTCCCCTCCTATTCTCTATGCTGTTCTTTCATGATCCCTTTCCTGAGCCTGGCCAGCTCCTCCTCCCACTTTTCTTGCTCACAGAGGATCCCAGGCTCCCTAAGGAGGGAGGTTTGTATCGGCTCTGCCTCTTCCTGCTCAATGGAAAATAAAGGAATTTGGCTCCAGCCAGAGGCTCCGGGTTCTCTAAGGATGGACAAAAAATCATGGAGGAGTCACTTAAAGGCTTCTGTCTTTGTGGATCTATTTTGAAACCTCTTAAAAGACAATATTTATTATGAAAATAGCTACTCACAGCTACCACAAAATCATACAGATTGGCCCTAAATTTATCCCATACCTTAGTCTAAATTAATTTCAACCTTAGAGAAGCTTCAAGAAATTCTTATTGTCAGTTTATCAAACTGCTCTTCAGCACTAAATGCTTTTAACTGCAACCACGGTGAAAAGAACCTACATTTAATTTCAATTTAAAGGTCTGATTCAGTTGATTAGATGCACATTTATAAATAAAAAGTTTCAATTCCAGCTCTCAGTAAGAGGCAGAGTAGTTTTAGTGTTCACTTGAAACTTAATTCTTGTTAAAAAATATTTTGAAGACAGATGGAGCAACATAGATTTGATTCTGTGATCCAAGAAGAATTAGAGAAAAATAAGCAATTTTTTGAGCTGTTGCCTGTCTTGTCCTTCCTTGCTCCATTTTGGATAGTGAGTTTGCCATCTATTCCTGTCTTTACCTCCATGAAAAACCAACCCAAATACTCTTCCAGGACTACAAGGGAAGAGCTTATCCATGACATATCCATACGCACTCTTTTTTCCTGCGCCCGTGGAAAAAGCTGGCCCACTCAAAACAGGTCTTTTTGCTTCCAACCCAGAAGACAGAGGGTATCCCAACGACCAAGGCCATGAGATACTTCATGAGGAACAGAATCAGATCTGGACGGCTCATCTGAGTGACCTGGAGAGAGAAAAAGAGACAGGAGGATTCTACAACCCATCGTAGCTCACTACTCATTTATTAACACATTTAAATCAACCATCCCTGCCTCGAGCCAAAGCAAACATCATCAGGATTCCTTTGTTTCCTGGCTCCACGGAGCATGACCGAGCGCGTTGCGCAGCCCAGTGCTGGGCCAAACAAAAGGCTCAACTGCTGTGAGGTCTTGGCCTTTATTTGTATTTCTGCTCTTTTGTCCGTGCCCTGGATAATTGTGAAATGTTTTCTAGTCTGCAAATCATAAAGACTCGTTTCTTTGATGGGATTAACCTATATAGGACCAGGTGCTACGGCTGGTCTTGGGAAAAATGCCAGCGAAATGCTTCATGGATGTTCAACACTCATCCTTTATTCCTTGGCTTTCTGTGGAGGGTCATACCCCGTTTCCCTCCCTTGGGAATTCAAGGCAAGGGCAAGGTACAACTGCCTGATTTTTATCAAGCCAGCAAAACTAACTTTCTTCAAGGAGATCAACTGAACTTGAAAACGCTCACGAGGTCTATTTTTGCACACATTTTTATACACAAAGGGTTTGTTTGGAAAAGATGCAGGGAAGACACAAAGGTTTCTTTCTGGGAAGGTCTGTAGGGAAGTAGTAAAACAAACAGGCATCCAGGGGCTTTCTGGAATTGATAACCCAGCTCAAAATCTGAACCTCCAAGGACAGAAAACTTCAAGTGCAAGCCTGAAATATGCCAAGCTGTAGAGGGAAGGAACAAACTTATGGTGTGTCAAGTCCTCTGAAAGCATTTGCGTGACACCAGCACTTGCACTGTGACCACAGAATTCCAACAAAGGCTGAGAGGACTGGGATAAAGGCTGAGAGAACTGGGATTGTTCAGCCTGGGGAAAAGAAGCTTCAGGGTGACCTAACTGTGGCCTTTCAGGACCTGAAGGGAGCCCACAAGAAAGATGGAGAGAGACAATTTACAAGGGCATGGAGGGACAGGGTAAGGGGGAATGGCTTCAAACTGCCAGAGGGCAGGGTTAGATGGGATATGGGGAAGGAATTCTTGGCTGTGATGGTGGGGAGACCCTGGCACAGGCTGCCCAGAGAAGCTGTGGCTGCCCCATCCCTGGAAGTGTCCAAGGCCAGGTTGGACAGGGCTTGGAGCAACCTGGGATAGTGGAAGGTGTTGGGGTTGGAATGAGATGAGCTTTAAGGTCCCTTCCCGCCCAAACCATTCCAGGATTCCATGATCTCAAACAGCCACTGGCCACTAAACGACTTGGGCTACAGGAAGAGGTTCCCTGCTTTTTGTCACAGCTGAAAGAGATTTTCAAATACCTTGAAATTTTTTAACACCTTGAAAATCTTTATTATCTCAGGGGACAAGGGCTGTGGGCAAGAGGGAACATGGATGACAAGTAGCAGATCATTATCCTGATCCCAACAGAAATAAAGCTGGAGCACAATAGGATAAGAAAGACCCACAGATGGCTCAAGGATTAACGTGGCAGGAAGGTTTGGAGCTGTTTAATTGTGGGGAGGTGCCCATGAATTCAGATCTCCTTCCAACAAGGAGCCACCTGCAGCAGCGGCTTTGGGACAGATAGTGACAATGTTGGAAAAACTGCCACACTTAAGGAAGTGACCCAGATGCTGACTGGTAGAGCACAAGGAAACATCCAAGAAGCTGTTTGAGACAGGGAATGGTGCTCTGTGAGGTAAGGGTGAGACTGGGATACTCTGGGAATTCACAGGGATATAGAGCAGGGCTGGCAGGAGGACAGGGAACAACCAGCCCCTCTTGCAAGAAGCTTCTCTGGCCTATAAAGACTCAAAGCTGTGAGAACAAGAATTGCTGAACACTGAAATGTGGGGGAAAAAAACACTCAGAGGTATTTGAGTTAAGCAATAGGAAAGGAATATGGCTGCACCAGCCATGAAGAAATTCCATCCTTAGGAGAGCAGGATTTTGGAATAGCTTCAAACATGAATGATATTCCAACCACATAATGCTGAGGGGCAGCACAGCTCCCACTGGAGCAGTGCAAATCCAGCAATCACTGGTTTAATACTTTGTATTATTGCACATTTTTTAATACTATCATCATTGTAGATGGGAAATAAAAGTGTAGAAACACAATGAGCATAATTAGAAGATGTTTCTTAAGAGTTCTCCATCTATGTCTGCCCCTGGAAAACCACTGTGGACCTTCCTACACCATTTAACCAGGCAGAACAGGTCTGAGGTGGTTTTGCAGTCAGCCCATGAGATTCCACCCAGGAATAAAAAATATTAACCATTACCCAATAAAAAATTACCCAACAAAATGAAGCTCTCAAAAATCAACCTTATTATTTCATAATGAGCTAATATGGCATTAAGTGGAATAAGTGGTGAAATTCATCAGTTCTTAATGAAGGTGACATTCAGGTATATTTTTATATTTACGTTTAATGTTTGTCTCTGGGGCCAAGTCTCCTACCAGCCTGAAGGGAATTTAATTTTGACTTTTGCATTAAGAATAAACCACCAATTCTAGTGCTAAATCTCTCAGTTGCTCACTGTATTACTTAAACAAAGATATTATAGTAAATCACTCAATAGCAAAACTTTTGGCTCAACATATTCATGCCGAGTGCTATAAATGATTCCAAGCAAAAATTAAAACAAATATATTCAACAAATCTTTCAGGTGAAAGGAAGCACATCCTGCTCTTTGGCAAAGCAAGTTATTAAACATCATTACACACTTTTCTTGAAATTAAGCCTCTGCACAAAGCAGCCAATTTAGGGAGTAACACCCATTAAACTCACATTAATACTAAGTGACTGCACCTGTTTGAAACAACATATCTCTGCAGATATGAGCCATTTATAATAATTAACACCGGAAAAATGGAATTTAAAATTACTCTTCCAGGCTTATTGAACTGAAAACCAGGTGTTTGAGCCTGAAGGCTCCAGCCCATTTCCCAGGGCACAGCATTGGGGCACCACTGACCCCAAAACACTGGACAGAGAACAGGTTGTACAATTTTAAAAGCAGCAAAATTAGGCAAAAACTCATTTGTGTTCACCATCAAAACCTAGACCCTGGAAATTTCCACTTTTTTTACTGCCCAGCTCTTTAGGAAGAGTCAAAAATACAACTTAAACCAGCAGGCTTGGACGAGGATAGATTTGTTCACAACACATGAAATTATGATTCACCTGGAATATCCAAACTCCACACACCACCTCGTTCAAAATCCAGAACATTTTCCAAAAGCATCCATGAATGTGATCTGCTTTGGGTCCTTATTTGTAATAAATCCCCACTGCCAGGGGATTTAACGTTGAACAGTTTCAGCAGCACTTTGGCTATTTTAGACCCATTTTTATAGTGTGGAACTACTTTTGAAGACAACAGTGAAAATCTGACAAGATCCCTGGTTTCAATTTATCTTCTTGGAGAGAAGAGATGATGCAGGGAATAATCAATAAACGAGACACTCGGGTCTCTGGAGATGTCCGTGTTTATGGAACAAAATCACTTGATGCACTTTCCATCCGGGCTTTTAAAAATTCAGGCTATAAGAAAATATCTTTGGGTTTAAACGCAAATTTCTTGGAGCACTAACTGTCTCTCTATCCCTCCTAGAGACCTGAACAAACTATTGAAGTTTATTTAAGAAACCTCCCCAAAAGCTGAACTACTGAAAGGAGAAGAAGGAACCGAAATGCAGCTCCTGAGAATTTAAAACGTATTTTCATCTCTCACTTTTCTACAAAACCCTTCACAGCTGCTGACTTGTGCTGAGCTCCACATAATGACATGTAACAGATACTGTAATAACAAGGAGTAGAAATTGTAGAATTTACAGAATGGTTTGGGTTGGAAGGGCCCTTAAAGCTCATCTAATTCCACCCCCCTGCCACGGGAAGGGAAAAATCACTCATGTGAGCTCTCTGTGCAGAATTTCCTCTTCTTTTATAGAAATACAATGCAAGCAAAGCACTGCTGGTAGTTATCAAGGTGTAATTTACTCAGGAGAAACGACTCCAATATAAAAAGCACATTCTCAGCAGCACAGGCAGTCTCAGGTGTCCCTGTCTGTGGCAGGGGGTTGGAATAAGATAATCCTTAAGGTCTCTTCCAACCCAAAGCATTTTATTAAGAAATTCAGTCTGTTCTTCCTTGTGGCCTGATAAATACAAGGTACTGAAGCTACAATTAAAGATTTAAGGGTATTTTTGCAAGGTGTGCTGAAGGCATTGCTACATTTTAGGGTTGCAGCACTTTATTGATGCACTATAATTAATTTTCATATGGGAACAGGCCACATCCCTCTGTCATCCTGTAGAAATGTGGGATTTCCTCTTGCCCTCCCCAATGGCTTACTCACCAAAGGAGTTTTAGATATTCTGCTTTCAGAGGAGGGATCTGAGGGGATACTTGATCCCAAAACACCCTCCAGCAACCTCAGCTGTCTGAGTTAGGATTGAGGATTAACCACAGATCACACATGACAGCAATTCCCCTGCAATCAGCCCTGCAGGAGCATTAACTTCACCTTCCAGTTCTGTTCTGCAAGAACTCCAAGTTGTGAAACACCAATAAAATTCCCATCTAAAAAGAGAGGGTGAGCAGTTTTTCAGCTATGAAATATCAACCATCACTTTTTTGTCAGAGATGGAGATGTGTGAGTCCCATTAGAACAGAGATTCCTCAATCTCAGAGATTGAATTCCACTGCAGCTGCAGCCAGTGAGGGGAAAAAAACCTCATAAAAGCAAAACTTGAGTCTGCATTCCTGTTACCACCTGAAACAATAACTGTGAATGTCTACTAAGGAATTTAATTCTGTCATTCCTTCTGTTTCCCACTTGGCACCGTGGCCAGACCCTTCTTAATATCAGTGAACCTCAGCATTACCCCCATCATCCTGTACCAAAGGCTTTCAAAATTCCCCCTTCACACTGGAAAGCTCAAATCCAGAGACAGATCTCTTCTGGGCCTTAAAAATGAGGATAATGCCCTTTTTTCCAGATAAAAACCTGCTTGGGCCTGCTCTGAACACCAGGAGCTGCCTTTCCATGAGGGCAGAGAGTGTCAAGGACACAGGGAGTGGAAGGCACCAGGGGCCACGTCCTTAGAGATGAGAACCTTTCCCAGAGGAAAGATAACACTGGTGGTGATTCTCTGTTTTCCTTCAGACCCAATCGCTTTCCCGGGGAAGCAAGAGGAGTTTGTGCGCTCCAGGAACACGAGAACTGGGCAATTTCATCCAGTCTCAGAAGGGTTTGGGTTGGAAGGGATCTTAAAGCTCATCCAGGTCCAACTC
This sequence comes from Ptilonorhynchus violaceus, assembly GCA_013397565.1. Taxonomy (NCBI): domain Eukaryota; kingdom Metazoa; phylum Chordata; class Aves; order Passeriformes; family Ptilonorhynchidae; genus Ptilonorhynchus; species Ptilonorhynchus violaceus. The sequence goes on from VZRJ01006593.1 coordinate 480,919, forward strand.
TGACACCTTCCCCCATCCCAGGTTACCCCAAGCCCCATCCACCTTGGCCTTGGACACTTCCAGGGATGGGGCAGCCACAGCTTCGCTGGCAATTCCATCCCAGCCCCTCACCACCCTCACAGGGAAGAACTCCCCTGTGGATCCAGGTCCTCAGAGGCATCCAGCTGACAAGGAAAAACAGGCAAGGAGACGCAGGATTTGGGTTGTGGGCTCTACACCCCACTCGGAGCTGCTCAGACACATCCCACGAGCACCGGGGCCTCACCCAGCAAGTTCTGTCAGATACAACGATCCCAGATGCAACAGAGGGATTTCTGGAGCCCAGCTTTTCCCTCCCATCTGCTGGGCTGGTGCAGAGCATCCAACAGAAATGGTTTTTCCTCAGTGGATCCAAGAATCCTCGGTGAATCCACTGGTTTGGAGGCATCCCCTCCCGAAAGACGCGGTGGGCAGGTGTTCAGAAAGGAGCTTAAAAACATCCATTTCCACATTCCTCCAGGGAAAACCAACGCTGCTCCGTAGGCACACTGTTCATTTCAATGCTTATATAACTAATTCCTGAATATTTTCCCCTCCTGCCCCCGAATGATCCATCACAGCTGCTTTTTCCTGACAGAGACCAGTGGCCTCTTCCCAGTAAAATGTGTGAAACCACAAATTAATGAGCTCGCTCTGTTTGTGTGGGGAAAGCCCAAACACAACACCTGTCCCCCTCCTTTGGGGCAATAACGCCGATCGTTTGATATTTCCCTCAGGATAAAAAGCAATGAAATTCAAATTAACCTATCCTTTTGTTGAAAATGGGAAAAGTGGGGGGAAAGACCGAAGGGAATCTGATCTAACAGTCTCAATTTCATAAGCATTTCCATCACTGGCATTGCCTGGAGACATAGAATTATACTCACAGTTTGTTTCCCAGTAAAACATAGTAGGATTTGTCACTGTAAAATAAATGATTATTAAAATCTTGCTTGTTTTGCTCTAATCAGATCCATGGCACCATTCTGGCTACTCTGCAAGACCTGGGCCAGTAACAGCCTCAAACCTAACCAGAGCTAAAATAAGTAAGACACTATAATAGAAGATTATAAAATGACCATCTTAATGGGGAACAGCTATTCTGGAGGAAAATTATCAACCCCAGAAGTTAAGTGTTAGCCCAGGCACTGCAGATCCACCTCACCATGCCAAACTCACCTAAAATACATTTTTCCCAAGAATTTTAACTGTCTGTACCTAAAAAAATACATCCCTAAAAAAGTGCCTCTACAGAACATTTAAAAGGCAATGAATTCTATTTTAGAAGAATTTCTTTCGAATTCTTCTGGCCTGCTAAGGGAAGGAAATTTAGGGGGTTGAAATTAATTCAGGGAAGAACTGCACTGGTTTTACCAGGAGTTATCCCATGTCCACACTCAGGGGAACACACTGGAATCTAAAAATCCACTGGAAAAACAGCCTGAATAACCCACACAGCAGAGCGGCCTCTCCCAAGGTAACTGCAGGGCTTCCTCATCCATCTCCTTCCTGAAAAGGGATCCCAGAGGACACCCAAAGATCCTGACTCATGCCCAGTGGGAATCCAATAATTCCAAGGCTCCTGCCCTCCAGGCCTTGCATTAGTCACAGTCACCACTTGGCATTCCTGGGATGGGAATGCAGGAGACAGCTCCATCCTACAGGTACCTCCCAGCAACCTCAGGACAGGTTGTTCTGCAGCATCAGGAGATTCCTGCTGGGAGAACACTCCATTGGATCAGGGAAAGCTGAGCTCTCAGGATGTCTGGGGGTTTGTGGCTTTATCACTGGAAATCAAACGAAAAGGAAAAAACCACCCCTAACGAATGAGCAAATCTGATTTTTGTCAACCCTGCTGCTAAAAGAATACTTGGACTAAAATCTTTGCAGCCTCAATATCTGTTTGGCAGGAGATATTCTTCCCTGAATTGATCCAAGACAGGATTTAGGAAGCTTCTTGTGAGTCTATGCCCACTAAGGAACTCCCACTCCTCAGATGAAGACACTTGGCCAATAAAGAGCTGTGAAATCCCTGGAGATAAAGCCACAAGAAACACATGAGTGTAATTTGGTGAAGATGCAAATAATGGCCACGGTTCAAAGCAAAATACAGAACTTAGGGGTGAAACAAAAAGGTGTTTTAGCAAATATAATATTTATGTTTCTTATTCTCCACAGGCAGAAGTTCTATGTTTATCAGGCTACAGCCTTTCTTTTTCAAGATATAGTGTGGAGTAATATTACTAATAATTTGTATTATTTGATTTTTTGAAAATCAGTTCAACTGCATCTTTGAAAAATAATTTGGTTATTCCATCAAGTGAGAAAATTTTACAGTCTAATACTATACTAATAATATACTCAAATAGAATAACAACTTATTAATGCCTTATTCCTACTTAAAATTCTTCTTAGTTCCCCCTGAAAGAACTCCTTCAGGAGGAGAGATTGAAGTATTTTCCTACATTAAAGTTGGGCTGCTAAACCTGCACAATAATGCAGTTTTAGAATGCCAATTCCCAAATTCAAACATGAGGAGTAACATGGGTTAAAGCATAACCCTGATCTGGGAATGTTCTACATCCTGGAATATGACAGAGCTCTTCAGTTTTGATCTCTTATCAGTTTTGGTATTTCTCAGTTTTGACGCTCATCAGTTTTTTGATACTTATCAGTTTTGGTTCATACTGGTGAAAATGAGAAACAGACCCCGGTTTTGTTCATTTCTGAGTGTAACAGATATTTTTAAACAATTCAGCATTAAAGATTTTACATAATTACTTCAGAAACACAATTAAAAAGACAAAAATAAACAAACAGAAGTAAAAATCCATTTCCAAATGCAAATCCTAAGCAATTTCCTTTAATTTATCAAAATGAAAAGATAAATCTGGTTTTAGGTGATGGATTTCCTGTCACTTGTGCTGCAACATTCAGTTCTGAGGGTTAAGAGCAACTTCAAAACCAGAGCTCATCACTCAGCTTTTGTTGCTGCTTTAATCACAATTAAAGAGTCAATGGGAAAAGAGCTTCCTTAATAACCAGAATTCAAGGCTGCTCCAGAAAGTTTCCTTATTAAAAAGAGAATGGAATGAAAATGAGAACTCAAAAATAGCCAGATTTGACCTCTTTTGGCAAGTGATCCTCAGCAAAATCCTGAATTTAAAAAAAGGGGAAAAAAAACCAAGGAAAGAGCTGACCTTGAGTAGCAATGTTAGGTCCAAGTACAAATCAACCTGTGTGAGGTGAATGGTTGGGAAATCAACATTTCCCTTTGGCTCTGGCTCCGCTGATCCCATTAAAATCCAGGCAGGCACAAGTCCTGTGCATGAAGCGATTGCTTTCATGGTGAGATAAGAGCACACACCACATCCTGTGTGGGATTTATCCCAGGATGTGCCAGGAGGAGACTGGATTGATATTACCAATGCTGAAAAGGAGAACTCTGAGAAATTCAGTGTTTTCTTTTCCTTGAATATATTCTTCTTGCTGAGCATCTAAGCCAGGAGAAATGAACTGTATCATTGCTAGGAAACACTGCAATACTGGGATTAATAATGTTGTTCTGAGCTGATGTTATATTTGTTTTTGAAGGAAGCCCAGCTCTGAATTCAGATTTGCTCCATCTCTTCTGATTAATATGGAAAATCTGGTTTTATCTCCACCTTTGTTGGTTTTTTTCTTTTTCCCCTTCAGGACGGAATAATTACATCCAACAAGAAGCAACTCCTTGGGGCACATTTAAGCAAATCCATTACCTCTCCTGAGAGGAATTCCAAACAATAACTCATGAAAAAGAAGGGGGAGGAGAAACCTAGATTTATAGACATCCCTAAATATATTCCCTCTATGCCCGTGCCACACACGAACGGTGCCGAGACATTTCCTGCCAAAAGCCTCTTTTCTCCAGCCAGCCCAGTTTTCTCCAAACTCCCCCGCACGTTTCTGCAGCCCCACAGGTGGCAAAGCAGCTGAGACACGCTGGAGTCAACAAGAGGGTGGCAACACCCCCGATGAGTGGAGAAAATGGGGGGGGGAATAGAAAAAACGAGGGAAAAAACCTGAAAATGCCACATAAAAATGGAAAAAACCCATCCCGACTTGAGCAGCACCACAAAGGCACGGACTCTGCGTGTCAAGGGTTAGTTCTTGCCAGCTTGTGGTGGTGTCTCTTTCATTTCAGCCCAATTTTGTTTAAAATGAGCACTAGGAGACAGGAGAGTGAAGGATAAAGCCATGCCAAGGAGGAATGAAACTTGGAGATGTTGCCCCTGCCCTTGTTGTGTGGGCAGCCTTTAAAAAGGGCAGCAAAACAAAGCAATTTAGAGATGTTTAGATCTCTGAAATGAAGAGATTTTTATCACACAGTGTTAATTTTGGGACACAGAATCCCAGAATGGTTTGGGTTGGAAAGGACTTTAAAGCTCATCCAGTTCCATCCTCTGCCATGGGCAGGGACACCTTCCACTATCCCAGGTTGCCCCAAGCCATGGGCAGGGAGGCCACATCTAAAAAGATCTTGAAAATTCACCATTATTAGCTCAAAAAGTGCATTGGTGAAAATGGGAAACATGAAAATGGACGAATTCTTGAGCCAAAATTATCAGCAGGTGACAGAGCTTAATCCTAATAAAATCCATTTGTCCAGTGTTGTCAAATAATGCACTAAAATAATGTCTATTTTGTTAAAGTTTCAATATTAACAGGAATATATTGGCAAGCGTGTGTTTGTTTTCCTTTCTCCCTGCACTGACACACAAGAGGTGTCACCAAACATTCCTTCCCTTCAGGCTTTTGGGATCTCAGGCAACCACAATCCATCCTCTTCTCCACCCCTCACCAGCCAGGGATGGAGGTGAGTGGGTGAAACTCCAGTAAAATCCCATTTAACTTTATCCCACAGCAAGGCTGGGGCCTCAACTTGGAATAAAACAGAGTGGAGAGGGAAAAAAAAATGGGATTGTCTATTTTTGTTGCTGATAAAAATGATACTCACTATGACATCATCTTTGAATAATTAAATTCTTAAAAAGACCAAGGCAGTTTTAATTTTTTTAAAGCGAAGATCAGAAGGAAAATAGTAAAGATTCAGAGATAAGCACAGGAACTGCTTCAAAGAACTCGGAGAAAATTACCTTTGAAAGAGTTGTGCTCATGATTCCTGAAGAAAAACTCCTCTCTATCAAGAGCAAAGCAAAATGATCTATCCATGGGATTCCCAAATTCCAGGTAATGCCATCTTACATGCTTATTTATGTTAATTCTCAAAAATCGAGCAAAACTCCTGTTCCCTCATTTTCTTCCTGGAATGATTAGAAAGATTCATCCAAGGCTGGATGAAGATTCAGGATTTAGAAAGTGAGTTTAGAAGGTGTTGAGGCTTATTCTGATTTTTGCAGGGAATTGACTACAAAAAAAACCACTTCTCCTACCCCTTTCTCCCAAAAACGTCCCCAGAATTTTGTAGTGAAAATCCTAAAATCAAAATATCCAGTAAGAGCAAATGTGGCCTCTTGAAAGAGATCATGAATTAAATCAGGCACGATTCACTTCCCATCCCTGGAAGTGTCCAAGGCCAGACTGGATGGGGCTTGGGAGCAACGCAGGATAGTGGAAGGTGTCCCTTCCCACAGGAGGGGGTGGAATGGGATGAGCTTTAAGGTCCCTTCCATTCCTCTAAATAACATGGAAAAGAGAAGCGGGAGCAGCACCTTTGCTCTGAGCAAGTCAGCACCAAGGCCTTTTAAATCCATGTGTAGGGAAATGCTGAATATCAGATCACAAGCAAAGATAATTAATTCCTACTGCTCAGTTCCACTTCCCAAGGACTCCCACCACGGCAGCAAATGTCTTTGAAATAGTTTATTTTTCTTTTTTTTTTCCCCTTTAGTGTCTAAATTTGAAGCCTCTCCCAGCAGCCCAGTGCCAAGTCTGGCCCTGAAGCACTTGTGGAAACTGTGCAGTCTATTTAGGTTTGGATTTAAGATAAATTAATCTTAACTCAAAACTTTCTTTACTTTGCAGGAAATCTGATTTTTTTTTGGATCATTTGAACTCCTGCTTTTCCTAAGAGAAATGTACTTTACAACCAGCTTTGGGAATAGACTTTACTGAGTATCTATTTCACTTCTTAGCCAAATCCATCCCAGTTTTGAGACCTATTTTCACAGACTGGGGCAGGTCACTGTGGCCCAGTTTTGATTCCCTTTGTTATTCTCAAGAGGAATAAAACTCCAGCGCTCTCCTTGTAAGGAATAAACCACTGTGCAGGGCAAGGATATGGAACAGCAGCTAAATACACTTCAAACTTTTTTTTTTCTTTTTCACTCTCCTTTTCCCTTTACTTCTGAGGTCAGATGGTGATGGAAAGAAAATTACAGCTTTTATGGCAACAGGAATTTCAAACCTGACCGGACACGGACCTGAGATGTCCCTGCTTGAGCAAGGGATTGGCCTAGATGGTGTCCAAAGGATATAAAATCATGGAATATCCAAAGCTGGACCCACAAGGATCATCCAGTCCAACCACTGGCCCGGCACAGACACCCCAACAACCCCACCCTGTCCCTGAGAGTGTTATCCAAATGCTCCTGGAGCTCTGGCAGCCTTGGGAATGTGACCATTCCCTGGGGAGCTGTTCCAGTGCCTGACACCCTCTGGGGGAAGAACCTTTTCCTAAAATCCAGCCTGACCCTTCCCTTCAACCTGAGCCATTCTGTGCTTCTCGAGAGCCAGTGACCAAAATTTTACCCCAGTGCACCACTTCATCTGATGTAGCTCCCACAGGATGGCCCATTCCACCCACATCCAGGAAGAAATTGCAAAGGAAGAGAGGAAAGAGACGAACTTTGAAGTAGAACACTGGGGCAGGGCTAAGAAGCCAATACCAAGAACTTACCAAAAATGGTGACATCCTCGGCCTGTCCCCAGGCTCTGCCCTGTGAATGATGAGGTGACATTGGCAGAACCTCCTCTGTTACACACAGGAGCAGGAGGAGCAGCAGCAAAGGTGCATTTTCAACAATAGCAAGAAATTATTATTTTCTGATTGGATTGTGTCCACTTTCCTGCTTTTTTCCCTTCAAGACCTGAAGGGAGCCTACAAGAAAGATGGAGAGGGACTCTTTACAAGAGCATGGAGAGACAGGACAAAGGGGAATGGCTTTCCACTGCCAGAGGCCAGGGTTAGATGGGATATTGGGGAGGAATTCTTCCCTGTGAGGGTGGGGAGGCCCTGGCACAGGTTTTCCAGAAAAGCTGTGGCTGCCCCATCCCTGGAAGTGTCCAAGGCCAGGTTGGATGGGGCTTGGAGCAACCTGGGACAGTGGAAGGTGTCCCTGTCTATGGCAGGGGGTGGAATTGGATGAGCTTTAAGGTCCCTTCCAACAGAAACCATTCTGGAATTCTATGATCTCACCTTGATGTAAAATTGCACAATGCTCTCATTAAAAAGATAATAAATGAGATAAAAGTCTGACCTGAAGAACACATCATGCCCACAGCCCAGTTAAAGTGCTGAGTTCATGATGGGAGTACCAGGTTCTAGATCTAGTGAAGATTAATTTCATTTTCCCCTGCATGAACCCCTCATGCACAACAACATAAATCCATTTACTGAGGCCAAGCATTAATTCCTTATTTAAAGCATTGATTGAAAAGCTGGATACCAACATCAAATTCAGCTCCTTGTTTGAATGTTACTGTGCTGAAAGTAGATTCCAAAGGCACTGTTTCCCTCTCCAGAGAAAGAAAAATGTTCTGACCTCGGTGAACAGAGAGGTGGATGGGTCAGGACATTTTTAGGCCGCTGTGAGCAGATATTTCATAGGGAAATTGTACTGCCTGGAAAGGTCAGATCACTGCAGTCACTGCAGAGTCCTGGCAGCAGAAAGAATAATGATTTGTGGTGACACTTTAATCAATTTGCCCTTATTCATACTGAAGGGCCAGGTTGGATGGGGCTTGGAGCAACCTGGGATAGCGGAAGGTGTCCCTGCCCATGGCAGGGCGTGGAATGAGATGAGCTTTAAGGTCCTTTCCAACCCAAACCATTCCTTGATTCCATGACTAAAACCACTTCAGCAGCCCAGGATGCTACAGAAACCTGAGGAGTGGGATGTTCCCATGGGGAAAGAGCTGCTGCCAGGTCCTACAAACCCCTTCCCTCTTTCCCAGTCTCTCCCAGAACCTTGGAGCATGGAGGACAGTGAGGTAGGATAAGGTAAGATGAGCTCCCTTTGCCCCTGCACTTACTCCACAAGGAGAAGGAATATTGGGATATTAATCTCCTGTCTTTGTGGCAAAGAAGTTTTTATTTCACAAGAAAAGCAACAAATGCCTCCCAGCTCTGCCAAATAACCAGGAGAATCCATATCCAGGTCAAGCCAGAAATCAAGGTGGGAGCATAAAGACCAAGGTGGTTGCCTCCCCCATTTGGGAATATTTCTCATTTTAGGCAGCCAAAGAAACACAATTTCTGTTTTCCATTCGAACTCCAGCCTGGTTCTGGAGCAAGGCGGGAGAATCCACGGCACAGGACTGACCCCACAGTCCCTCCCGCACGAGCAGCTGCCTATTCCAACTCCCCTCCCAGCAATTTTCCAGAAGGAGTTACTGTGGCATCATCTCTGATGGCAAAGATGATGTAATGCTCCAATGGACTAATGGATTTTTAACCTCGGATTTGCTGGTGCTGGGAAAAAGCCCCCAGCCAGCACAACCCTGGGAAAGCTTTGCCCATAAACCTTTTATCCACTGTGGAATCAACTCCAGCTCCCCATTTAGGATAGTCTGCCCTCAGAAACATTTGAAGTTCATTAAATAACATTAAAGCTAAATAAAAATACGGTCTTATTTTGCCACTGAGTGATGCCCTCCACAAAACTTCGCATTTTCCCCTAATTTAAGAATACATTTCACTAGCATAAGCTGAGGATAAAATTATTTTCCCCGCAGCTTTGGAAATCTGTTGCAATTATAAATCTGCATTATTGAATAAGGGAATCATATTTAGTTTAAGGAAAAAAACCCCATAAATGGACGGGTTAAAAGAAAAACCCTTCTAATACTCCCTGGGGTCTGCGGGTCCTTCAACCCAATTTGATGTGAATGAAACCATTATTGTTCTTTTGACTCCCGCTGGGCCATTATGGCAACGGTTTGCCAGGGATTTCAGGAGCATTTTCCTACATGTTTTCATTATTCCAGCCCTCAGTTTCTCGAGGTTGGAAACAGTTTTTGCTCAGTCTTGAGAGGGAGAAAAATCCTCTTGATTTTATAGATCCTTACACGAAATTTAGATTGGCACACGGCGGGTGTTTGAAATTAATCAAGAGAAAACCACATGTCCCTTTTTTTTTTTTTTTCCTTTTTGCTTTGTTTTTAAGCATCAGCCAGTTTGAACAGATTAAAACCTGCAGCACTGAAGACTCAATCAAGCCATTGAAACTGCACACACCCAGTGCCAGAGATTTCCTGCCATAAAAATGCTCCCACTTTGGATGGGAGGGAAGAGTCCCACCCTAATAAAATCGAACAGAGAAAACAATAGAAAGGGTTAAAAGGTAATAAAAGGATTATTTTCCAGCCTAAGCCAAACCTTTAAGTGATATTTTATTGCATTAAAATGCGAGCTTTGATGATTCAGCTGGTGTTTTAACTGCTTCAGAGCCAAAACATTAATTTTTTAATATCCCTGTGTGTGCAGCTGTATAATAGAGGTTTGCTGTAAAACCTTCTGCGAATAAAGTTCCTTTAAAATAAGTTGCAGAGAATATCTAAGTAATGTCATTCCAAAAACAACTTGCCATTTTGGCTCAAAAGTAGGCAATTAATACCTAAAATACTTTCTTTTCAACCACATCTGAATAAACCAGTGGACAGTTTGATCTCTTAGTGCTCTTAGAGGCTTCTGTTCCTGTGATAACTCAATTAAAATGAGCAGAGAAGTCTCAATTTCTTGAAAAAAACCAAAGCTCATGAGCTGCAAGCTCTGGTTTTCTTCAGGAGACACTTCAAGTAGGATTTTACACAGATGTTTCTCACACAAAAAGAGCACAAAACCTCCAAGTGATCAAAGCGCCAAAACTGCCACAGATGAACGAGAACTAGACAAAGCAGCCTCGTGACAAATCGGTTTAAAAGCCAAAATTCCTTCTGAGTAAAAACTTCAACACACCTCTCATGACCAAAACCAAACTCATTAAGACCTGGTCTTGAAGTTGGTTTAAAAGAACATCTTTACATCCCGTGCAGGTCCCACACAGCCCAGAAACTCCACAAAAAACCACCAAGCCTCCAGTTTTCCAGCAACACCCGCTCTGCCAGAAGGCCTAATGCATTATCCTGATAATTTGAGTATGGCAAGAACTTTTCCTCGTAGGAACAGCAGCACTTGGCATTAGGGATGATGAGTAGCTCTTCCCACATCCCCTCATACCCCATTTTCTGTGCTCCTGAACGTGCCACACGGGGTTCCTCACCTGGTAGGGACACGGGATGTGATATTCCCGGCAGCGCTCCTGGATCCAGGTCGTCTCCCACACGCCGCGATAAGCCTGCTCATAGAAATAGCAGCCAATTACAACCAGCAGGGGCACGAGGTACAGAACACTGAACACGCCAATCCGGATCATGAACTTCACCAGCTTGTCCTGGTTCTCTTTTTCCAACGGGATTTCAATGCGAACCCGATTGAGGGAGATGATCCCGGCCAGGAGGAGGGAGACTCCCACCACCACGTAGAGGCAGAGGGGAGCCAGCACGAAGTATCTCAGCGCGTCCACGTCGTAGAGGCCGACGAAACACACGCCGCTGATGTTGTCCCCTTCGATTTTATTCATGGCCAGGAGGATGATGGTCAGCGTGCCGGGAATGCCCCAGGCGCTGGCGTGGAACAGCAGGGCCTTCTTCTCGATGGCCTCGCTGCCCCACTTGGGCACGGCGGCCAGGAACCAGGTGATGGTGAGGATGACCCACCACACGCTGCCGGCCATGGTGAAGAAGTAGAGCACCATGAAGAGCATGGTGCAGGCCTTGTTGTGCGAGCCCTGCGTCACCGTGGACGCCTTGTACTGGGAAGGGCTGGAGGCGTTGCAGGCCACGCGGTCTTCCAGCAGGAAGCCGATGAAGAAAATCAGGGACACCATCATGTAGCAGACGGCGTAGAAGATGATGGGCCTCTCCGGGTAGCGGAACCTGGTGACGTCGATGAGGAAGGTGAGGAAGGTGAACAAGGTGGCCGAGAGGCAGACGATGGAGATGACGCCGATGAAGTAGCGGGCGAAGGAGAGCTCCTCCCGGCGGAAGTACATGTTGGGGCAAGGAGGGGAACAGTCCCGCACCCTGAGGAAGGAGTAACCCAGGTCCGGGTCTATTTTCAGCTCCCGAGGACACCAAAAGCCATAATCCCGCTGGACGGCCATCGGGGCCTCCTCCGTGGGCTCCCCGGCTAAGTTGAGGTCCACGAGGCGAGGATAGGGCTCGTCGCAATCCGGGAATCTGAAAAAAGCAGGAAAAGAAGGATTTACAAGAAGTATACACACACTTTACGAGGCCTGGCAACCTCATCTCTAGGTGGGACTTCAGGCAAAGTAACTGGAGCAAAACCCGACAATCCAAATAATGGAGAATCCATGAAACACTCCACTATTTATACACAAACTCATTGTCCCACACTGCAGTGGATGTTGAAACTATAAAATAAATTTAAAAATGAAAAGACAGGGGGCTCATTGGGGCTTTGGGAATGAAGGTAAGGATACAAAACCCACCCCAGGAAGTCTGTAAATTTAGGCCCACAGCAGCAGGATTTTGTAGAATATTTTAAAGCTTTTCCTAAGCAACTGCACTTGCTGCCATCAGACAGGACAGTGAGGTGGTTACACCAAAAACCCAACTAGCACTGCCACCAGCATTAATAAATGGGAATTATGATTGAGATATTTGTGTAATTAAATCTCTGACTGGTGGCAAGGACTGCTGGAGTTTTGAGGGAGAGGCTGGAGGAATCCCAGTTCCTCTCTCTGCTGGATTTTACTCTTCCAGTAAGCCCAGTGTAATGTCAGTGCCCTCTGCCCAGTCCATGTTCTGGCACAATGGCATGAACACAACACCAGCAAAGTTCCAGTAATTTGAGCTCTGGTTTTGAAATGTCACCTCCCGGGCCTTACTGAAGAGAAGGGAGAACCTAAAGGGTCCATCTGTCCGGAGTGTGGAGTTAGAGCCACCTGTGATCCAGATTATCAGGACCTGGAAACATCCTCTGACATATTTAGCTTAAATAATTTTGAATTGTAAGAGAAACTATTTCTTCCTGTTTGTACTCTTCAATTTCATCTGCTGTTGGAGTCACTTATAAAAAAAAAAAATAAAGCATGAAGATATTGTTTTGAATTTCATGCATATTCTGTCTCAAACAGCTCGGAACATCATGGGATCGTTTTTCCATAAAGTTATTTGTGTAATGTAAAGCTGAAAACAGCTGTTTGCAGCTCGACAAGGGGTAGATGCTCTGCAAACAGCTTTGAGATTTTATACTCATCAAACCCAGCCAATTTTCAAGTGATCTCTTGGGCAGAAATAGGAACTCGGTTCTCACCTCAGGAAACAGGCTGCTGGAAAATGGGAAGCAAAATACAGGCACTTGCAATGGAAAATGTTTATTTAGATCATAAAACACCGTGGATCAGAGTAAAATTTTATCCTGAAAAAAAAAAAGGGGTTTTCTCACCTGGTGCACTCCATGTCCTCAGGCCAGGAGACCCCAAACATCTCCATGAGCTTGGAGCACTCGCTGTGGGCTCGCTGGCAGAGCCGGCGGCAGGGCAGCGTCACCCGCCCGTACTCCATGCACACCGGCGCGTACAGGGCACACAGGAAGGGGCGGAAATCCCGGGAGCATTCCAAGTTCACCATGGGGTGGAAGGGCTGGCAGAGAAAAAGGAGAATTCAACAGCTACAAACGGCACTTTTGTGGAGTATTTCACTTCACTTGGTCTCATCGCAACTTTAACCTTCTTTTTCTCGCTGTTGGGAGAAGTGATCATCAAGACACAGCACTCAGGTATTTTAGGAAGACAGAAGACCGTGGGGACAAGGAAAAGATTCCCAAGGGATATTTATGTATTCAATTTGCATTAAAATCAGTGGGAATTAGACAGATAAATTCCCCTGGGAGAGATTTCAGTTCCATCATGAAGGTGTATCTGTGGAAGGAAAACATTCCCAACCCGCACGTTATCCTGGTTCTATAAATTCCCACTCAGCCACAGAACTTCCTAGCTCCCAGAACAGGGCTGTAATCACAGTGAAGGCACGGCAAAGATGTCATTTCTCGCCTAACAGAAAATACCATGAAATCAAAGCCTGAAAAAAATAAGGCAGGAAAAATAACCGGTATCTTCTGCTCCCGTGGTGCTTTATAACAGGTTTGGGTATCAGTGAGAGCAACACTCCCTGGAAGCTCCAAGAGAAAATCTATCAGTTAGGCAAATGCAGCTGGTCTTGAGTATTCCTGAAGGATAAAGGAGGAAAAATAAAGAGGACAGGGATTTATGTCTTATAAAAACTGGTGCATGTTGATAATCCATGTTAAATTCTTGCTGTCCAGTGTGGGTTCATTCTGCTCTTGCCTCTTGTGGTTTGTCTTTAAAACTCTCCAGGAATTAATCAATGTCTTACTCCAAGTCTGAGTGGCACTTACCACCATCCAAAGCCTCAGCACCTCTTAGGATACCAATGTAAGATCAATGACATCCCCTTGAGAGTGGAACTAGAGAATATTGAAACGCATTAGGACCTAAAACTCTGGAATGAGACAAACCCACTCCGCTGCCTCCAGACCGGAAAAACACTTCCATAAGCCACTTCTTCTCCTGATTTATATTTCAAATCACAGCTCAAAGGGAAAAGGTGACAGTGGCTTGATCAATGGCAGTGCTCTGTTCTACACAGATTTTTAGAAAAAGTCCATTATTGTGATACCAGAGTTGCCTCTTCTCCACAGCCAAGCAGGATTAAAGAGCGGGAATCCCTAATCTTTGGAATTTGCAGTGCAATAGCTGAAGCCCAAATGAACCTGCTATATGTAAATATATATAAATCCTAAATCTTGTTAGAAGTGCTGCTGAAGAGGAGCTGCAGGAAGATTACATTCTCAAGCAGCAATTTCCTGAGAAGTATTTTAAACCAATTCAGCATTTTCTTTTTCCAAACTATAGAGCAGAACAGACCTAACAGGAAAAAAATAGGTCATCTTCTGCGGTAATATAAATGGCAAATACCAGGAATTATAAGGAAAAGTTTCACATCTCAGTTCTCCCTCATCACCTCGTTACTCTTCCAGTTCTTCCCACGTCTCCTTCCCTCTGCAAAAGGTTAATTTTTGGAATACAAGACACAACCATGCTATTATTTTAATGCTGTTTTTTTTAAAACATCGTTATTATTAACCAAGCTGATTAAATTCCCTTTGTTTTTCAAACACCCCATGACAGGAGAGCCACGAAATTCAGCAAAAACTTGCAGGAAGAGCAGGATGAGCCTCCAGATTTATCGACCAGGAAAAAGGCAGAAGCAGTTGGGAAATATTTACATTTACAAGCTCATGTTGCTCAAGGAACTCTTTCTGTTTGGCTGGACAGATACTTCAGATGCACGTATATACATTTATTTTTGAGTTAGAGTTATTGTTTGACCACATAGCTCCAAGAAATTGATTCCAGGGAGTTATGACACCTGACTGGAAACCTGAAGGTAAAAGTCTTCCTTTATTTGATGGAAAGAGAAATAAAGAAGAACTAAATAAAGAAAATTATTAAATAATTAAGAAAAAAACTAAAGAAATAAAACAAGAACTCCGCTTTTATTCTGTTAAGAGTTTAACTTCCCTTCTTTTCAAAGAAGCTTGAAAATAAGAAAATTAAGTTATAATTTTATGAAAAAGTGTTACTGGTTTCATGCCTGCCCCAACCCCAAAGTTTTGCCTTCTGCCACTGCAGGTTTGCACAAACCCACACCTAAGGAATTTCTTCCTGGAAAGGGTGGTCAGGCACTGGAAGGGGCTGTCCAGGAGGGTGGTGGAGCCCCCATCCTGGAGGTGTCCAAGGAATGGAATGCCTGGATGTGGCACTCAGTGCTCTGCGATGGTGACAAGGTGGGGATCGGGCACAGCTTGGACTCGATGATCCTGGAGGGCTTTTCCAAGCTAAATGATCCTGGGATTCTGTGAACATTGAAGAAATTCCTTCTAAAGTAGGGGACACTGAACAGGACTGTGCCTGGTGCTGCTGTTCTGCTTCAGCACCTCCAGACCTCTCTCATACCCTTCTCTCAAAACAGCGACTGCAGGCAGCCAGAAACTCTGAATTACATCAAACCACTGCTGCTTAAAATCATGAAGAGGCCGAGCTGGAGGAGTAAAAAACCCTACAACAACTCCTGATAACACAGAAAAAGAGTCTCCCTTGCTCTGAGCCAGCAACAGCAGCATTTGTGCCTTTGGGCAGCTCCCTCTGTAAGCGCCCCTAAAATTATCTTAAAATTGTCTTCCCCCCTTGCAGCTCCCGAGATGAAAAGTCCCTTCCACCTACTGATTATGTTGTTCCCTATTAAAAATAAACCCAGGGAGATTAAAAGCCTGTTTTTATGCTCTTGCCCAAGGACGCAGTGCAAGTTATGACATCGAGCCCGACTCTGCCGGTGCCTAACAAAAGGCTCTCTGTTAAATGGGATGTGCTTCTGAAAAACGCCTGGTGAACAACTCCAGGAGGAAAAAGGAAGAGGACAAGGGCAAGAGGAGGCCTGACAGCCAAATTGATTCCAGTAATTCAGGCCAAGTCCTGGGAGATCCAAGGAAGGGAAGAGATAAGTGTTTAAGGAGTGATAACCGCGTCTCATCCCTCCTTTGCTTTGCCATCCAGGTGCTGTATCCCAGCTGTGCCATCCAGGTGTTGTGTCCCAGCCCTGTGTCACTGCTTCCCTGAGAGCAGCACAACCTTACCCAGCTCTTTTTTCCCCTTTTCCCAGGAATTTTCTGTGCTGGAAGAGAAGCCGCTGTAAAAAATGTCCCAATTCCCAGCTCCTTCCGTCCCCACGATTCCCATCTGCTGAAAAAAAGCTCTGATGGCTGTGCTTTAACAGAGATTAGAAATTTCCTGCTTGCCTTGGGTTTGTTTTCAGCAGGGGATCATGGAATCACGGAATGGTTTGGGTTGGAAAAGACCTCACAGATTATCTCGTTCCAACCCCCAACTTTCATCCCCCAAGGGATGAAAGACAAAGGAGAGATGGAATGTGTAGATTTTCCCCCACCCCAAATAATTCTTTTAACAAATCCTCCCTTTTGCTTACAAAGCAAGAGCAGTAACTCCAGTTATAAACACACCATGGAACTGAGTTCCAAATTCAGACCTCATAATACCTCGAGATAAGAAACCAAATTATTTTCTTTATTTAACTGGCTGTTATTTGGGAATTGTCATTGCAACATTTAAACCAAATTACTCCAGTGATCTTTCCCTATTCAGTGTGTTTATACATTCAGTTCCTCGAACAGAAAACCAAACAGGAAGCATCCTCATAAACTCAGAGAGGGAAGGAGGGAACTTTCCTCCCCTCGGGCTCCTGGGAAGAGAGTGATGCTATGACTATCAATTGCTGCTGCAATTCCCGGGTGGAAGCAGCTGCCTCGGGGCACATCCTGGCTCAGAGCAGCCACACGAGCTGCTCTTTGTCCTGCTCTGCCCCATCTTTGATGGAGCTTGCTGTTCATTAGGGAAAAATCGGGAATTGTGTCTCCAAGGGCACGGGCACTAATGCCTTCCGGGCTGCCTCCCCTGGAGAATCGAAGCTGCTGTTGGATTTAACTCTCCACACAGCTCCTGGTTCCACTGAACATTTTCAGCCTCCTGCTTCTGATGGCTCTTACCAGCAGAATTGGTTTCCTTGAGACCGTGAAAATTTATTTTCCGGCGGCCCCGGACTCCCCTGAACCTCTCTGGATTTACTGGATCCTGCAGCCCACACTCCTGGTGCTCACATTAACCTGGAAATATTTGCTCCGGGTCAATACCTGAGCTGAAAAGCTGCTGGAATAAAACAGGCTCCTGCCTTAACCCAACTGAAGATGACCAGGGAATGTTCACACAGGCGCAGCAGAGCAAAAAGCAGGGATTTGGGGCGTGAACTTCGAGCCATTTTTACTTTTTCCCCACTCGGTTTGGCTCGCGCTGGATCGTGCCATGAAATTAAAGGTGGCAGAAAGGGCCACGGACACAGCCAGGTGTGTCAGAGCGAGGCTGTTTCTTCTGGAATTAATCCAATTTACCCAACTTAATGGGGCTCTGGGAGTGCAGCTTTACTGCAGACCCTTTATTCTGTTTTCTAAAGCCAACAGGTGACTTTGCCCAAGCCTGCTTTTAGCGCATGGTGCCAAGACACGTTCAGCGAGAATTCCTGGCACAAAGCACATTCCTACTCACCTCAGCATCAACTTCCCCGTTGAGAAACTGAGGTGTGCTTTTATTTTTAGAATTATTTCCAGTTTTTCCCAGTGCTACACGAACAAAAAAGCCAAATGGGGCACAGCTCCAGCTGCCTGTTGAGCTTTTCCCCTTCAGCATGGAATAAAGCTATTCCCAATTATCTGTATGAACCCCTTGACCCACAGCCTTTCAATAGCCCACATCTCATAATTTGATGTCAGCTGGAAAATTCCTGGTTGCAATGAGGATTGGATTGACACTGTACTGCTTTAGGGACTGGGAAGGGGAAAAAAAAAAAACCAGGTTGCTTTACCCTAGCACTAAAAATAAATGTCTGCATTTAAATAGCTATTTAAGTAACTCCAACAATAAAAAAAGACAAGTAATTGCTGTGGGTTTAAATGATATTTTTCTCATGCTATAGGTTGAATGAGGCACTCACCCTGTTATTCACTTTAAAACCTAAGGCCAATTATTTTACCTGCCTTACTCTGAAAGGGCAGCAATCATGCAAACCATCCCAAGCTTTCTGTCTCCAAACAGACAGCCAAGGTTAATTTCTGCAGGAAAAAAAGGTGGGATCGAGATGAAAGTAGTTAAAAGGCAGCAAATGACATTAATCTCTGTCTATAGGACTAAAAAGCAAAGCCATCTGCTCTTGTTCTTTAAAGATGTCTCCTGCTGCATTTTAAATTCCAAAGTTCCTTCGGAAGACACTGAAAAGATGGCACCCATCTGTCAGTCTGCACTTTTCCTGGATGTGGGCTTTAGGAACGGGGGGGATGCAGATGGGGTGGTCCTGGTAACCATTTCCATTTGCAGGAAGTGTTGGGCTTGTGACAGCTGAGAGGGTTTGGACTTCCTCCTTCCTCTCCATGTGCCTGCTGCGATGGGCTTGGGAGAATTCCAGAGGATCAGGGAGATATAGGCAATAAATAAATACACCATCATACCATCCTCTGGACTGTATTTTAGATACTGGTAAGCAAAGACACTTTGCCTGGACAAGGAAGAGATTCTAGGGCAGGGGCTGTAAATCTTGTCAAAATCCGACTTTTCATTGCAATGACACATTTCTATCTCCTGTGGTTGCAAAGACAACATTCCAAGCGCAGTGGGAGTGTGATCCCTGCTTCCATGCCTGCTGGAGAATGCTCCAGTGCTGTTGTCACCGTGGGAAGGGGAAGGAGACCCGTGGTGAGAATTGGAGCAAAAACAACCTTCTCCTTCCCTTCTCCTTCCCTCAGCTCCTGATCCTCATAGCAGGGACACACAATTCCTGCCAGCTCCAGGGAGATCTGCCTCCTTGGAAAATAACAGGAGAGAGGAGTGTGGCAAGTCACTGCTCAGAAATTCCTCTTGCTGGGCAAAGAAGGAAAAGCTTTTGGTGAGGTTTGTTAGAGGATGTGACTGGAGAGCACATGACGGAATTCACAGCCAGATCAAGCTCTTCAGTGCTCAAAAAAAAAAGGGAATTTCCTCTTCCTGTGCCACCCCGACTTGGGTTTAAGGTAAACTCCTTGAGTTTCAGAGCATCAGCTCCACAGCACAGCACAAAAACCCTTCTTGCTAAGGCAGAGAAGAGGCACGAGGCTGCGAAATCGGAACTTTTGGCAGACGGGAGGGAGGCGAGGCTGTGAAACCCAGGAGCAGAACTTTTGGCAGACAGGAGGCTGCAAGAGACAATCCACACGGAACGAATCCAGGAAGCTTTATTTGCTACTCCCTCGGCAGCCCCTGCTGTCGAAATTCTCTCCCAGAATTCTCCCACCAGCCAAAACACCTGGATTCATCCAGGAGAGAACAACGGCGGATTCAGCCGGAATAAATCACCTCGTGCCTGAGCTGTGAATGGCAGGGAGTGTCCTCCAAGAAGGAATTACCATCCAGCAGCTCTCATGTCTTCCCTGCTTACAATCAGGACCAGCATCTCCTTGGGAAAAGGTTAAATGAGTTTATTTTGCTCCTACAAAAACCCGTAACAAATCTCACCTAAATACTTCAAGGAATGGTCCTGCAATATCCACAAAGACTCTGCCCCACGGTTATTATCCAAATTAAACCCCAAAAGCACTCAGGGGGGACAACGATGCACCTCTATGGAAAAATCAGGGTTTTTGGTCTATATGGCCTGGGGAGGAGCAGAGCACAACGCTGATCCAGTACAATTATATACATAAATAACACGATGCAAACTGAAATAAGAACATAATCTGTAGGATTAGCGTTATAAAAATTATTCTGGATGGAAAACAAAACCTGCCTGCAACATGAATGCAAATATTTTAACAGCTGTACCTTAATCTAACATTACAGACCATCTGTTCTATCCACATCCCAGCAAAACCACACACACACGTTGTCAACAGTTGGATGGGAGAGAAGATTTGCATCTTTGGGCCTCAAAATTAAGGATATGTCACAGAGCAATAATTAAAATGTACTGCTGATAGTAATTGTAAGAAAGACAGTATATTCTCTTTCCTTCCTGTTTATTTTCCACTGTCAGTCCAGGACACTGAGCTGTCTTTTGGTGGAAGCAATTCAAAAATCAGCAGGTTGTTCCATGTGCATAAATAATGCAGGATGGTTTTCCTGGTCTGTTATCTACAAACCCTGCAGCCCTGCTGTCCCCTACATTATGGAATCACAGAATCATGGAATTGTATGGGTGGGAAAGGACCTTAAAACTCATCCCATTTCCCCCCCTGCCATGGGCAGGGACACCTTCCACTATCCCAGGTTGCTCCAAGCCCCATCCAACCCGGCCTTGGACACTTCCAGGGATGGGGCAGCCACAGCTGCTCTGGGAATTCCATGCCAGCCCCTCCCCACCCTCACATGGAAGAATTTTTTTCCCAATATCTCTGCATTTACTGGAGCAGGATCCAACCCCAATCAAGCTACAGAAATAGGAGGTGACCTTTATTTGAATCTCAGGATTAACTTTCCGTATTTTGATATCAGACATGGAATTCTTCCAATGTGCCACCTGTGCACTTGGACACAAACAATGGGGAAATGAGGTGGATTTGGGCAAAACCTTCAGTCTTTGGGAGATTTTTCTTTCTTTCACGATTATAATTTTACAGTGAGTCTACAGGTTGTGAACAAACACTGACTCCATTTATTTGGATTTTTTTAATTTTTCAAAGAGATTGTCCATCCCAATATAAATTTCTTTTACCCCATTAAGGAATTACAAGAGGGCCACTGAACAGGGCTCTCTATTCATCAGAAAATAATGCAGAAAAGTTAAGACAGAATATTTTAATTTACTCCAACATATTAAATGGAAAGCATTTTATACTTCTAAACAGAAGCATTAAGATAATTAGCTGGCGACTTCAATTTTTAACCATTTTCAAACCACCAACCCTCTCTACAAACCGTGTGTGAACACAGCAGCTGTAAATTAAAATTGAAGATTCATCAGGCAATACTCTCCCTTCCATTCAGTGCCAAGTTAATGAGGTCACAGCTGAACGCTACAGGGGAGGATGGAAGGGGGGGAAAGAATTAAAAATAATTGCAATTGTATCCCACTTTTCCACTGGCCAGACAGCTGCTATCCACCTCTGAACAACCAATCCCGAAATCCTCACCAAAACCATCAAAGCCAAGAAGAACCCCAAGCCCCTGACTTGATTTTTCAGTTAATCATTTACCAGATAAATATTTGACAGGAATTCCCACAGTGCCTCCAGTTATTTGTTCCTGCGGCACCCTAAAAGGGTTTTTGCTGCTCTCAAAATAGATTCGAGAACATTTTGCCCTCAGAAGTCCAGGATTTTCTCCCTCTTGAGGCCTGGAGTTTGTTCCCAGCTCCCTTCTGTACCACAGACACAGTTTTGGGAAAAATTGCTCCCACGTCTCTGGAACGCTCACAAGTAGGACAAGGCCAAACAATAACGGGATTAATAAGACAGTGGGAGGAGAGAGGGGACACGGGTGAGGGAAACAAGGGAAGACAAAAAGATGATGCAACTACTCTGCCAGGACCCTGCACAGGATGAGAATTCCAAATTCTTTCCCAGTTAAACAGAAAAAAGAGAAGCAAATATCTGCGGGTGGCAATGGAAGAACCTCTTCCAAAACATTCTTAAACAGTAAACGACATTCCCAAGCACTGTAAACGTCAGGATGTGGATGGAATACCCTGCAGGGGTGTTTGTAAGGAGGGAATGGACACAGAATGGAATCAGTGGGATCAGACTATGAAAGTAGGAAAGACTGTATTAAATTCCTTGGAGATGGGAGCACTTGAGGGGGACGCAAGAGGCAAGAGGGGATGAGTGTGTTTTCCCACTGAATAATTGCCCAACGCTGCAAAATCCATTTTATGTCTTTATAAAAGTGTCCAAAAGGCTGGAAAATGCAGCTGAGGGAAAGAGCAGGAGTGGGGCTGTAAGGCAGGGAAGACAAAAAGAGCTGGAAGCAGCGGGATGGGGCCAGGAGAGTGGGAAGGAGTGTCCGTGCCCTGGTTAATGAGTTCAGCTCTTCGCTGACTTCCTTCACTCCCACTGCTTCCCAACTCAGGGATGAGGCCTGACAGCCACAGATCAAAACCTTGTCCTTTAATCCATCCCACCGGCTCCTTTCTGATGGATGCAACGGGATCAGCTCCCACCGCAGGTGAACCACAATCCACAGATCCTTCCCGGTCCTGCCCCTCTCCCGAGTCCCCTCCATGACCCTGGAATCTCACGGAGCTACTACGAAGTGGGAGGGGAAGCAAAGGCTAAATTTTTAAAAGCCTGGAAGTTTAGAATTCCCAGACAAAAGCAGCTGCCTCCCGCCGTGCCAGGAGAAAAAGCGGCTGATGGATCTGGAGTGCTACGTTGCTTTTTTGTGTGATACTACATAATTAAGGTTATTGTGAATAAAAGGAATGATTTGCCAAGTAAGAGGAAAGAAAACGTCTGAGTATTCTTCAAGGTCAGAATTTTAGGCACAAGAGTTGGAGGACAAATTTTCAAGTAGCTCCTTTTAAATGGTGTTTCTTCTATGGGAGGTAAAGACCCTTTCTGTAAGAATTAGAAAATCTGTCATTCAAAAAGCCACGGAGAAAAACCTGGGGACAAAGTAATTTCACTGTCCTTTAACCAATTCATATCAAACCTTATAATGCAACACATTTGTCAAATGTGCAGATAAAATGACATCCCGTGACATTTTTGTTTCCTTGCCTTTTTTTTTTTTCCCTTTATTACTGACAACAAGCGCCAAACCTGAAATCCAAGGTCAAACTTGCATTTCCATGTTGCACCTGCCCAGATCAGACCATGGTGGTTGAAATGCAGGATAAGGAGCCAGAAGGAATTCTCAGGCTTCAGCACTGGCTCTGCTGATTCTCACTGACACATAATTCATCCACTCCTCCACAAAGACAGGATGCGGAGACGTCGGATAATTGACAATATGATTGAGCCCTTATGGAGGGGAAAAAATGTAATACATGTGAGTTTTCAGGGAAAAATGTTAAAAACATGAGTGATGCTTTCGGAGCCGTGAGGGGGGAGAAGAAAATGAGCAGCTGACCGGAGTTGTCTCCCTGAATTTAAAAAGAAAGATGTTTCTCCTCGCTCAGCGCCGCGGACATGACAACTTTTGTCCTATAAATCAAGAAACAGGGCATACAAACGAGTTTTACAAATTGCAAGCAACTTTTAAAGGATAAATTTCGGGGTTTCCACGCCACACAGAGATGAACTGCAAGGAGCCTTCCTGCCTCCCTTGTTCCAATTCAAATGAAGCAGCCCTTTGTGCTTCTCTTTTCAAATTTCCTTCCTTGTTTCCATGGGAACCCCCCGGGCTGACAAGCCTTGGATGGAGCAGGAGGCCAAGCTCAGCGAGGGGTGTGAAAAGGGGACAGAGTCAAAGGGCAGAAATTTGGCTCGGGAGGACCAAGATGCCAACCTTTGTCACCCCACAAAGGGGGGGGTAACCATAGGAACCGACTCTGCGGGACACGGGGGGAGCCGGGGAGGGGATCCCGGCCAAAATCGCGAGATGGGAAGAAAACGGGAAAGGGGTCGTTAAAAAACAACACCAGGACGAAATGAAAGTCTCACAAATGAGACAAAATGAAGGAAAACTTGAAGGACTGAGCACCCAACTCGGTGCTGGTTCTACGCCCAGTTAATTGCATCGAATTGATTTATGTGAGGTCACGGAGAAACCGGGAAGATGCCATTCCCAAATCCGACACGAGAGTTTAGTGCTCCCCTGTAAAAATGCCAGATATTCCCCTCGACTGATGGGCTCTGGAGGTGTTTTATAAATGCCTTATGGATAAATGGAAACAGCAGAGGATCAGGACCAAGAAGATGGAGCTCCAAACACCCACAGGCAGTTCGGCAGGATACGGAAGGGTCCGGCTGTCACTGGCACCACAGGAGTGATGTGACAGAGCAGATTCACACACACTCTATTAACAGGGCATTGCATTCACCTACTCCATAAAAATACAAATATGGCACGTTTTTATCGCTGCACTTTGTGAAAGAGACAGCAGGAGGACGAGCCCTATAAAATCACTAATGACACATAAAGGAAAACTTGTTCACTGCGGCTTCAGCACGAAGAGCAGGGAATGTAAAACCAGCAGGGGGTTATTTGTAGATTAAAAAAAAAATCAAAATAAAACAAAAAACCAACAGGAAACTCGTCACACAACGCTTCACTTATGCAACTGCCAGTGATTTGTGTGGATGTTCTTTTGAATGTGAGGAGTTCGGGGAGAAAATGGATAAACTTGCAGAATGTCACAAATACATCCCATGGTTCCCAGCACGAGAAGGACATGGAATTATAGGAACAAATCCAGAGGAGGCCATGGAGCAGAGGGCTGGAGCCCCTCTGCTCTGGAGCCAGGCTGGAAGAGCTGGGGGTGTTCACCTGGAGAAGAGAAGGATCCAGGGAGACCTCAGAGCCCCTTCCAGGGCCTAAAGGGGCTCCAGGAGAGCTGGAGAGGGACTTGGGACAAGGGATGGCGGCACAGACCAAGGGGGAATGGCTTCCCAGTGCCAGAGGGCAGGGTTAGATGGGATATTGGGAAGGAATTTTTGGCTGTGAGGGTGCAGAGGCCCTGGCCCAGGTTGCCCAGAGAAGCTGTGGCTGCCCCATCCCTGGAAGTGTCCAAGGCCAGATAAGGCTTGGAGCAACCTGGGATAGTGGAAAGTGTCTCAAATCCATAAAAAACCATCTTCACTTCCTCCAAATTCACCACCAATGTCTCCCAAAACAAAGAGAACTGCAGCCATGCCAGCAAAACAAAAGGTAAAATTTCTCAAAGCGGTCCTTGGCGTTTAAGTTATTCCCTACTTATTCCTTGTCTTCTCAGTCTGTTTCGGTTTTCTCTCTAAATCCATTTATCCTATAATTGGAACCACCACCACACAGCAGAGAAAACAAGGAAAAGCCAAATTCCAAAGGCCCAGCAAAACAAACAGCACATCCTACCCAAACCACCCGGCTTTCAAACAACCAAACATTATTTACATCCCTGCCCGTTTTTCGCACAAAACCCACACAAAGATAAGGAAGGAACATCTGTGGTAGGGGAGAGAGTGGTAAATGGTAAACCCAACATTCCCAAAATGTTCTGCCAGGACATTCTCTGGCATCTGAATTTCCACTTGCAAAGCCACCACTGACTACCCAGTACTTCGTCATTTAAGTATTCAAAATAAATTCATGCGTGTTCCACCTTTCCCAATAATCCCTCCTCGAGGCTCCACCAGCTGCTCCAGAATGAGCCACAAGGCAGAGCCATCTGCCTCCATGACCCTGAAAACATCCCCCTGTGAATAAAGCTTGATTAAGACGTGGAGCATTTACTTTCGACTGAATCTTTACATAAAAGTCATTTTTTTTTCCCCCCCAAATGTTTGCACTAAACCATTAAGGCTAAATTTCCTTTTCCTATTTCTAGCTGAATCGTCATTCAGAATTAACCTTTGATTCAAGCAAATATGAAAGTGGTGATAGAGTTCATCTTCAATGTGCAAGCACTGGTTTATCAATTTAACAAAACCCCCAAACCCTCATTCTCTTCATTTTTCCTCTCAGTGCTATCATTAGCATTTTGAAAACATTCACATGGCACCTTCTTCTCATTAATAAACATAAAAGACTAAAAAACAATCTTTCTGAAATTATTCTCTGAAGAACATGTGTTAGCCAGGCAAAGAAAAAAAATCAGGTTTTGCTTTAATATTAGGGCACTGAAGATCCACAGGCAGAAGTTTGAACCCTTATGTGATTTGTGTTCATTTTAGAAAGAAATACCTTTTTAGTGCTTGTTCTTTCAGGCTGCTCTGTAAAGCTCAGCCCTGGGGTACCTTTATCTGATTTCCTGAAGTGCAGGGGTTTGGAGGAGCAAATCAGAGACTGACCCCACTGATTGCTCCATTAATGAAGGATCCATTCCACCTGAAAATCATGGAATGGTTTGGGTGGGGAGGGACCTTAAAGCCCATCCTGCTCCACCCCTGCCATGGGCAGGGACACCTTCCACTATCCCAGGTTGCTCCAAGCTCCATCCAGCCTGGCTTTGGACACTTCCAGGGGTCATGGGGAAGCCACAGCTTCTCTGGGAAAGCCATTCCACGGCCTCACCGGCCTCACAGGGAAGAATCCCTTCCCAATATCCCATCTAATCCTGCCATCTGGCAGTGGGAAGCCATTCCCTGTGTCCTGCTGACAGTCAGAACGACCACATCCCCTAAACACAAATCACTGCACGCAACAGCAGCCTAAAAGTCCTTTTTTTGGTGCATCTACTCCTGGATGTTACATTGTCTTGATTGACTCCTTCCAAAGGTTCCCACCCAAAAACCAAGGCTCTTTCCCTTTCTTCCTTCAGCCTCCACCAACCTCAGAGCAGGTCCATAAAAAACAGAGCCCTGTGTTCTATCTGAATGCAAACTACAACCTCACGTGGCTGCTCTTCCTGCCCTAACAGCCGAAATGATTCCCTATTCATGGAAATTTTAATATTCACCCGGATTATCTCGGAATTCACCAGGCCTTCCTGTGAAAAGGATGCTTCTAACACGAGCCCACCCAGGGCTGTGCTCAAGAAACTGCTTCCCTGAGGAAGCTGATTTTACAGGATTGTCAGACCACGCTAATTTCTGTACGAACCTGCTCGGGGATGTAACAGCTCCGCTCCTTCCCACATTGTTCTTTCCCACCAAGGATTTCACCTTTGCGTAACACCCGTGCCCTTTGCAGATCAAGACTGAACCGGAGGCTGCTGCATTTCAAACAGACAAGCCCCAGGTATTCCTAGGGCAGGAAATTTCCAATCATTAGGAATTCCTCGGCTCTGCCTGCGCGCCGCGGAATCGCCTCCGCCGCTCCAGCTTCGGTTTGACAATAAAACGACCCAAAAGCTTTACGTGGTCTTTTCCAAGGTAAAAAAGTTCCAAGTGGGAATAAGAGAATATAAAATTAATGGAAGAGAAGGCTTTAATCAGCTGGAGCACTCCGTGCATCCCTGTGATCCTGCACGGTTCCATTGTTCTGCAGGGATCATAACCGCACACGCTAACGAGAAAATTAATCCTTGCTGCAAATTAGTGCCTAAGATCAGGGTGCTTACAAAACAGCAGCTGATTAAAAAACCCACTTTTCCATTAGCTTTATATGCTTGCACTTCCAGGAGTTCTGGATGCAGAACTGAGGAGTACAGAAAGCCAAGGAAAAGCGTGAGATTTAGGATGCAGTGCACAGGGAAGGTAAAAGAAGATAAGGGGTGAAAAGGAATAAAGGTGGAATTAATGGTGTAAGAAGTTAAAAGATTTTCCACTCTACATTCTCCCCATCCTTGCTGATCAGCAGGAAAGAAACACCACTAAATGAGCCACTTAATACCTGACCTTCCTCTGCTGGAAAAATTCCTCTTATCCCAATTGTTAAGACCGGGCTGGGAATAAATATAGCTATGTCTTTTATTGGTACCATTTTAAGCATATTCCAGTTCTTTTCTGCTTCAAAAGAGATGAAAAAAATTAACTAAGACTCCAAAGATGACAGAAATAGGGGTGGCAAGGGCACACAGACCTTGCAGCACGTGCTCTGCTCTGTGGCAGGTCGGTGGAATTGTCCTCTGTGAGGATCAAAACAGGCAAGAACCCGCTGAATTTGAAACAGGGTATGAAAAATCAGATGTCCTCACATCTGCAGTTGCATGTTCTGTGACAAAGTCCATCAATAACCAGCTCTGCTTCTAAAAATTCCAAAATCCGTGGCTGGGGAGGTTGTTTGTACCAATGCCATGACTCCCTGGTGAACCCTGGAATGCTGATGGAAGAGGAGCACACGGATCAACAGAACCCCTCTGCTCTTCCAGCTTCCTCCCTCACACTGCAACGCCCAAATCCACTGCAGGATAACACAATTCCTCTATTTCCCCCTTTTTCATCTCCCACCTACACACTGGCCAACCCAGCTACATCCCTAAGTCCCTGCTGCTGCTCTTTTTTCACATGGAAAATGGGAATGGAGTGCAAAGGAACAGCACGTTATCTCCCTGTCCATATGGTGACTGCATCATCTCCTTTTTAGAGTCTTTGACCTCCAGCATAATCCCAAAAGACAACTCAGAGGGACCCATTTAGCCCTCAGCCACGTCTGGCTCCCGTCCTTTAAAGCCTCTTTGATCCCCACCATCATTTGCGAGGTCCCATAAAAATCAGGGTGAGGAAAAAGAAGCGCTGGCGGTTTATTTAATTCAAAAAAGCTTGGCAATCATCACATTAAACTGGTTTTTTTCTCACTAGTGACAAAAGCTTTCAGAGCATGGTCACAGGCTCCAAGTTCCACGTTCTCTGATGAAAATATTTGCCTACAAAAACCGCATTAAGGCAGATAAACCCCACTGCTCGCTCCTCTCACGCGTCAGCAAATCCTTCAAGGCCGAAGGAATATTAAGTGGTAAAAGGGACAGAAGATAATTCTTTGTAGCAATAATAACCCAAAGAGATGGGTAAACAAGGTCAGGTCCCTTGGGGGGAGAGGGGTAATTTAACTTCTCCATCAGCACAGCCTCGCTCAGCCCAGGATTTATGGAACGCACAGGAGCAGCACCATCCCAGTGTCGCAGCATCCTTGGGAATTTTGAGAGGGAAGTTTTAACAGCACTGCTGGGAACAGCTATTCCTGACGGATGTTGTCAAAAACCAGCCTGTCAGCAGGTTAGAGAAAATCCCACAAACACCTCACAGCATGTTGGATGTGACAGCACCAAGCACGTGGAAGGAACGACCCTCCGGAGTCAGGAAGCGAAAAGCCCTGGACAGCTCCCGGCTCTGCTCTGGCCTGGACAGCTCATCCCGGCCACAGGAGCTGGAAAATCCCTGCCCTGGACACCAGCAGCTCGTGGCTCTGTGCTCTGTCACGACTGGTGTGTCACCCCTCCTCTACTGCTGCTTTTAGAACGCAGCAGATCCAAAATAATTCCCATTTCGGTCTCTGCCGTAGCCCAGTTTGTCAAAAGGACTGAGATCCTTCAGGGATATTTGGGAGTCAAATAATGCTCCAGGCCCCTGGATGCAGCAAGCCCTCCCTCCAGTCTTCCTGGATTAAAGCCTCATGGATGCAGCACAGCACAAAGCTTAAGGAATTATCTTTCCCAGGAGGAAATCAAGGCGTAGGAGCCGATTCCAGCAGGGATCGGAGCACACTGAGGGACCCCGATGGAATATTCTATTTGCCTTTGTTTAATCAAGGCTGAAAGAAGGCAGATTTAGATGGGATATTAGGGAGAAATCCTTCCCTGGGAGGGCGGGGAGGCCCTGGCACAGGCTGCCCAGAGAAGCTGTGGCTGCCTCGTCCCTGGAAGTGTCCAAGGAAAGGTTGGATGGGGCTTGGAGCAACCTGGGATAGTGGAAGGTGTCCCTGCCCATGGCAGGGGCTGGGACTGGATCACCTTTAAGGTCCCTTCCAAACCAAACCACTCTGGGATTCCATGACTCTACTGATTCCCTAACCTGATGATGTGACTTTATTATAATTTTGTAGGAACCATATCAGCATAAAGTCTCGAAAAAAGGCAACTTATTGATTTTTTTCAAGCTTTCAGGAAATCACAATAAATCACTTTTTAAGTAATCAGTAGAATGGGAAGGGAAGGAGACTGAATTTACTGATGGCTCCACAACAGCTACAATAATTCTCTTTTTATGCTTCACTTCCACTCTTTGTTGTACTGTGCCCTTTCAGGTACAAATAAGCTGAATTTTTCTCATGTTTTCTTATCAGGAACTGCTGTGAAAAAGTGGTACTGGCAAACTGTGAGAATGACAAGGCCTTCCCCCCAGCACACAAAATGAATCACACTGATCCTGTTGTTGTATTATTTTATGTTCACAGCAACCAGGGAAGGCTTGGAGATGAGAGATGTTCCCAGAAAATGCCACAATGCAATATTTAATAGACCTCAATCACTTCAGCATTTGAGTGCTCCATAATGACTGAGTCATTAAGTAATGTCTAAAAAGCCAAATAATAAAAACTTCCCTGTTCCTAAGTATCTATTAAAGTGCAATCTAAGCTAATACAAGGAATGGGAGTGTATTTAGGAAAACCTGTGGATTTTCATTCTTTTTTCCCAGCTCAAAACTCTGCAGTGGGAGAATTCAAGCTTGATAAAACCCTTGTTTCCCTCCCAGCCTCCCCCCTTTTCTCACGAGGCATCCAGGAGAGGCCCATAATCCATCCCCAGGCTGAAACTACCGCCTGAAATGTTAATTTTATTGGCAAAGGGAGTGTTAAACACACCCACACCACCAACGCACCCGTGCTAAGCCCTAAGAACGTATGAAGTGCACTAAGGCAGAGTTTCACACCAGCTGATTTCTGCTTTCAACTTGTGTTTTGCACCACAGAGGGCAGGGGAGGAACACTCACCTCTCATCAGCTCCCCTCCCCGTGGCACAAAGCTGTTTTGCAAAGATTGGGATAATTGCACCAGTTATTCTGGCTCAGGCTGAGGGGCCATGGAATTATTGCTCCGCTTCCAGCAGTGGCCATAAATGGATTGTAAGTAAAAATTATGTTTCTGGCAGTTCTCTGAAACCACTGGTTTAACACGCAGCAAAAAGTCTGGAAAACGAGCACAATGTTGGCCATTCCCAAGGAGTCACCAGCAGTGAAAAGTGGGATTTTAATCATCAATAAATCCCTGTGGTGTCCACACCCCGAGGGATGTGCCATCCTCATCCCCTTGTCTGGCAAAAAAAAGGGGACAGGGGAAGGTGATCCAAATTATTCCAGGAATGAGGCAGCAAAACTGCAGGAAGGAAGCCCAGCGCTTTCAAGAAGGACACTGCAGGAAGAAAGCTGGAATGCTTCCATTCGGAGAGGAAAAGCCTGGGGGATAAAACCCAGGCTTCCAAAAATCCCAAGTGGAACAGAGGATTGAACTGCAGCACGAAACTGCACAGTCCTGAGCAAAAGGGTATTGAAGGAAATTAGCAGGAAACTGGTTTAGAACAGAGAATCAGCAGGATCATAAAATTCCAGAGTGGTTTAGGTGGGAAGGGACTTAAAGCTCATCCATGGGCAGGGACATTTTCCACCATCCCAGGTTGCTCCAAGCCCTGTCCAGCCTGGCCTTGGACACTTCCAAGGATGAGACATCCACAGCTTCTCTGGGAAACCTGAGCCAGGGCCTCAGAATTACCAGAACCAATAAATTTCATTCCAGTTGCTCCGTATTCAGGATATTGGGAATCCCCAGACTCATCCAAATGAGCCATTGCAGTCCAAACCCACAGTTCTTTCAAACAAATTTAAGGGAAAGAATCGAAAAAAAGCCACCACATCTAATTCCAAACCTTTCCATAGAAAGGCCACTCTCTACCTTATTTAACAAGAACAATTAAATTCAGTTTCTGTATAGTCAGGAAGAGCATTCCAAGGTGAACACACACCATTATTCCTTCATTTCTCAGTGTACAGCACCTCGTATTTACCCTCAAGGGTTCCCAAGTACTTCAAAAATACAAATAAACCAAATCTGCACAAACCTCTCATGGAATTTTGAAGAGGTTGAGAGCAAGATTTGCCCAATATTCCGAATTTCCATCCATTTTAGTCGTATTACAGAATCCCAAGCATGGAAACTCTTTAGCTAGGATGGAAAATAGACTGAAAGGAACTTAAAAGTCTTGTACAAACCAGACTATAGATATTTAAAATAACAAGCTGACATACAAGCACCTCCAGAGTATTTCCCACTCAGTTAGACTAAATTAGGCAGAATCTGTAGTCATAGAATATTTAGAATGTGGTATTTGGGGTTATATTTGAATTATTCATTAATACCATTTTGTTTCTTGGATTCTCTTACCAATTATTTGTGAACTAAAGGTCAAAACCATACATATATATATATATTTCTGAAAATAAAACCAGTCCTACCTCCATTGCCAGTGCTGCTGTCTGCTGGTCGTAGTGGTTCAGGAGGTTGGGCATGAAGGTGGTGTTGTAAGGCAGATCCTGGCACATCCTCAGGATGATGGGCTCGCAGGAAAACAGGCTGTGCCCCCCCGTGGGCCCCACCCAGACGTCCAAAATCCAAAGGGAGCACAGCATCCAGCTCACAGCCATCCTTCCACGCCGGGAACGGGGCCAGGGATGGAGCCCTGGCAGGAAGCTCTTCCAGCCCCTCATGGATCCACAGTTTTCACTTCGATATTCCCAGTCCTTGCTTGAGGTTCCTCCCAGCTGGAACGGTCTTGGTATTCAACATCCTTAGCTCAGTCTGGAAGGTGAGGTGTGAGAAATCTTCCCTTTTCCTTTCTCAGTCCTCAGAGGCACGAAATAAATATTGAAATTTTAACCACATTCCCACACGACTGACCCCATGGTGACAGAGCAGGGGCTTTTCTTCTTTTGCTGGATGAGCTGGAACTAAAAACACAACAGAACAGCTGAAAAGCCTTGTAATCCATGAAAATATTTTACCTCTCAGTTTCTAAGGATTACTACCAGCAGACAAACTGCTTCAAGTTCTCCTGACAAGTTTTAATCCTGTTTTTTTTTTTAAATTTCTGGAGGAAATTAACGGAAGATGGAAAAATTTAACGGAAGATGCAAGAAAAGCTGGGATGCAGCAAGCCTATCTAAAAACAATGAAAACGGGGATCATATTCACTCTGACAGGAGTTATTTTTAGAAAACCCCACCCTTCCAACATGTGGCCACCACTGCTGACCACACTGAAACCAGGCTGTTTGTGACTCAGCACCTCCGCTCGCCCCGATAGCATCTCCCCGTTCGCGCGGCCTCGTCACTCCTGGGGAATAATTATAAAACAAAAACAAAAGCAGTCACCAGCACCAGCACCCCGCAAGCCCAGTCTCGCCACTGTCCTGCCCAACGAGCTGCACCACGGTTTGGCTACCTGGCCTCGAACGTGGCATTTTAGTCAGGCTGGGGACAGCTTTTTCTGTTGTCCCAAACCCATTTTAATGCCACACGTCCATCCTCCTCTCCAGAAGCCATCCCAGCAGCTGAGGAAAGCCAGAAGGTGGTTTTTGACCACCCCTTTTTCTCCACACGCTCCCAAAGAGGGGAATGGTACGGTTGCTCTGCCAGTTCCACTCTCCCCACGGAGCCAATTTAAACAGGAATCACTCCCTGGGGCTGGGATCTGTGTTTTCTCAGCAGAACGGGGACTCAGCACATTGTGCTCCTCCACTGGAGAAACTCTGAAATGGGAGGCTGAAGCGTGGAAAAAGTTCACAGAGCCCTAAGAGGACAAAAAAAGTCCCTTTGTAATAACGATTTTGTCTAACAGTGATAAAATTTGCAAAATTCAGTTTCTAGCCAGCTGCTTTAAAGTGAATTACTGTTAATAAAGGTAACAGAAATCCAGAAACTCTGTCTGAACCAGAAACCCCAAGTACTCCATCAATATTCCCAAGTGTAGGTGACTCCCAATCTTGAGAGAACAGAGTTTTTCCTTGGAAAAAGTTTTTCCTTTCTCCCTAACGCAAACATAGCGAAAGACAGGAAAGATTTAATCACCAGACATCTGCTGCTATCAGTTATGCACATTTTTATTTACACAGGCCCATCTTATGGCCAGAAAAATTAAGGTTTTAAACCCTCACACACTTTGTGGGTCGGACTGGATAATCCGGAGAGGTTCCTTCCAACCTAAACAATTCTGGGCTTCTCTGTAACATCACGAGAGGGAAAGGGTTTGGCTGGAGCTTTTTGAAGACAGGCTGGTTTAAAAACAAACATGCAAAGAGGGGAAAAAAAAAGACCAAGATGCTAAAGATAAGCCTGTTAAATTCAGCTCATTGACAAGTTGCTTTCACAGGCTGCTTCCCTCTCTCACGGAGTGGCTGAGGCAGCACTGAAGTACTGGAAAAATAGAAATAGGAAAAGTTCCAAGCACAGGAAAAACAAAACACGACCAAAAAAGAGCAGAAAAGAGAACTACCTGCACCTGGAGTGGCAGAACCAACCAACACAGCTCAAATCTCAGCTCACATTCTGAAATGTTGCTGTGAAGAGTCATCACACCGAGTTAAAAGATCCAGATCAGCCACAATATTTAACACTTTACATGTAACCACACCCGATTTAAGGCAAATTTCAAGTTTCTGCGAGCTTGAAAAGTTGTGTCCTTCTGATTTAAGAAATGCCATTTCTCAGACTGAATTTTTAAGAGTTTGGCCAACTCCTGAAAAGAAACAAGGAGCTGAACTGTCCCATCTCCCAGGCAGCATCCTGGATGCCCTGGATCCTAACCCTGGAGCCCTTCTGCACATTCCCACCTCCTGATCAGGAGATCACAAGTTACAGACAGAAAAAAAACCAATTCCTGCTTAGTTTTGTACAGTTCCCTGGCAGAAAGACTGGAAATAAATTGTCCCTTCCCACCCAAACCAGTCTGTGATCCCATGTTGTACAAAGTGTTCAATCCCTTTGGAATCTAGTCCTTTGCTTTTAACATTTTAATAATAGTTCCTCAAACTCAGGGGGAAAAAAAAAGCCTTTTGAGTGTGTTGTCATCTCCAGAACTCTGGATTCACATGATTGTTTCTTTTCTTTATCCCAAACACTTTGGGCACCAAACTCCAAAAGATTTTACTCCACAATTTGGGTGAGGTCACCTTGCAGTGTGGATGAGCAAGAGGCTTTTTTTTGCTCACTGTAATTGAGGTGTAATTGCAGTGATCAGTAGAAAAACCTTCATAAAAAAAGGTTCAGAAGCAACCTACGATGAACTGTGCTCACACCAGTCAAAATCTAAAGCACAAACACTGGGCAAATCCAGGTCAGGATCTGGAGTCTCAGGAAAAACTCCAAGAATTCTCCATAGAAATCATATTAATGACATACAAAACAGTAGGATCCAAACACATCCACCTACCCTCTGACTTCCCCACAACCTCAAACTGAAAAAAAACCAGACTCAATAAGCCACAAACCCGAAGTTTTAACTATGCAAAAAGCATTAAAAAATTTCCCCGTCCGTTTATGCTCAAGGGATTATTTTAAGTATCATAAATAAAATTAAGAATGTATTTGGAGACAGAAAACTACATCCAAATATACAACCTGGTCATCCAGGGAAAAATACAGTAATTCCTGGTGAAATGAAGCAAAAAAAAAACCCCTGCCATTGCGAAAGGAGCCCCAAGTTTTGCAAATGAGCCTATAGATGATCTATTAATTGGTGCAGACAGATGGGTGCTGTAATAAGCAATCCTCGGTGTCAGGAGAGCTTCTTACCACAGATCCAGTTTGTGCACTCTTTGTTAAGCCTCTGCATATGAGATTTTGTGGTTATTTTTGTATGTACATAAAAACAAAACACTTTCGATGACACCGGGGATAAAAGAGGAGGGGAGGCCTGCCCTTCCACCACAGGCACTGCAAATCAAATGCAGGCAAAAGGAGTAGTTTGTTAGTGTGGTTGTGGATTTTTACATTATTTAGCATCAGGAGAAGGCCATCCAATTCTTGCTGGGGAGGATTAATTAAGACGTGCACGGACAACTGCTGTAAACACTGAAAATTATGAGAAAGAGTCTTTTCAACAATAAATTTCAAAGTTCCAAAGGGAGCAATGAGAGGAGAACAAGAAGAAACTCATCAGACTTCAGAAAGGAAGGATTCAGGGGGATCAATTCACAATTATCTGTCCCAGAGAAACGGGGAGATAAAAACAACAAACCAGACTCCTCCTGTCCAAGAGGAAAATGTCACCTCAGTCTCTCCCCACCCAATTCTGACCATGGGGAGAGGAGAGGAACTCATTCACGGCACACAAGCACTGCCAGCGCTTCCCCAGCCCATTCCCACCCACATGAAGGCACAAAAGGAGAATACATTATTCTCCCAACTCCATTTTAATTACTCAGTGGGAAAGAAACTCCCGTGCCGCGCTCCCTCGTTCCACTTCTGTTCCCGTCTTCAGGGAGAGCCACGCCATAATCCCCCACATCCTCTATTTCAATTAGGAGGAAAGAGGGAGGATGGAGAGGCAGGAATAATTCTGGGGAGATTCTTCCGTGATCACCACAGAATCACGGGATGGTTTGGGTGGGAAAGGACCTTACAGCTCATCTAATTCCAAGCCCCCCACCATGGGCAGGGATGCCACTCATTAGCTATGGACAGGTCTAGCACCTCTCTCCCTGAGTTCGTATTCCGTGGGGAGGAACTGGAGAGGGGAATCTTCCATGGGAAGCAGGCGGGCTGCCGACAGAACTAGCATCCCCTTGTCCCCCTCGGATCCTCGCCGCGTTCGAAAGGCGAAAGGAACAAGTGCACACGCGGGACCAGCATCCTCCCGGATTCCTGCTGCACGGCGAAGGAGCGGGGAGGAGATCCACGCGCAGAACCCCGGCACCCCTTCCCCGCGTTCCCAGAAGGAGCAGGGAGCGCATGGATAGAGCCGGCATTCCCCCCGATCCCTCTGCTGAAGGACCAGC
>VZRJ01006593.1:518248-641971 GCA_013397565.1 Ptilonorhynchus violaceus
CGGCGGGAGGTGGCACAAACTCCGTAGGGAATGTGGAGGGGATAGCGGGTTCAGGATGCGGGGAGGAAGATGGAAAACCCCGGTGTCAGCGGGAGCTCTGTACACCAGCACTGCAGGGATGTTCCTAATGTTTACATCCTGACGGTGCAGGATGGGATTGATCCCTGTGTTTAGGGATGCCCAGGTGGGCAAGAGGCCGATGGCCCCTGGGCTGTCCCAGCTCTGGGGTGTCCAGCAGGGCCAGGGCAGTGCCCGTCCCCCGTGCTGGCACTGCTGGGGCACCTCCAGTGCTGGGGGGCAGCCCTGGGACCCTCCTGACAGGAGAGACCTGGAAGGGCTGGAGCGTGTCCAGGGAAGGGGACGGAGCTGGGGAAGGGCCTGGAGCACCAGGAGGGGCTGAGGGAGCTGGGAAAGGGGCTCAGCCTGGAGGAAAGGAGGCTCAGGGTGGACCTTCTGGCTCTCCACAACTCCCTGACAGGGAGGGGGCAGGCAGGTGGGGATTGGGCTCTGCTCCCAGGGAAGAAGGGACAGGATGAAAGGAAATGGCCTCAACTGGTTATTAGGGTGGCCAGGCACCAGCACAGGCTGCCCAGGGCAGTGGTGGAATCACCATCCCTGGAACTGTTCAAACACCACGTGGATGTGGCACTCGAGGACATGGGTTAGTGGTGGGTTAAAGTTTGGGCTTGCTGATCTTAGAGGTCTTTCACCATCCTGAACAAATCTGTGATTCCATGAAGGGATTCTCCAATAATGGAGGAGTAAGGGGACAGGGAATAAAGGCATCATCCAAACGGTATAAGCTCAGTAAATGATTGGAAAACACTCTGGTATCCATGGATAAGCCTCAGCCTTGCTGGACTATTGATTTCAGCCCCAGGTCCTTCTTAATCCATTCCTGGCCCATCCTGTACCCGTGCTTTTGCTGCTGCTAAAGCCTTTCTTCCATCGCGGCACTGTTTATTTTGATATCAGAATTTACAGTCAAAATTACTTTCCTGCCTTAGTTTGAGATTGACTCAGTTCAATTCTGTTTATTCCCGTCTGAACTCCTCGACTGTGCCGTTGTTGCCACGTGGATTGTTGGGATTAGGGAAGTACATCCTTAAATCTCTGCGTGCA
Source organism: Ptilonorhynchus violaceus (assembly GCA_013397565.1). NCBI lineage: Eukaryota > Metazoa > Chordata > Aves > Passeriformes > Ptilonorhynchidae > Ptilonorhynchus > Ptilonorhynchus violaceus. The sequence continues at coordinate 519,371 of VZRJ01006593.1, forward strand.
CCAGGCTCTGTGCACCACGAAGGCTTTTCTGCTGTAGAGGTGTGGTCAAAAAAACAGTAATAAAGTGGTCCTGCTTCTGCAGGAGTTGTTTTGAGCATGGTTAAGCAGAGACTAGCCCAGGTAAAGGGGATTATTCCAATGCCCCTGGTTAATGGGATATGATCATTACGGAATGTTGAGCTTTCTTCAGTGGAATCATTTATTAAACCAAAGGCTTGACCCAACTCGTACTGGAATCAGTGGAAGTATTTCCAGTGGTTTCCAAGTGACATTTTATTGCTGTTAGACCACACCATTCCTGTCCCCTGCCCTGTGACACTTTGTGTCTCCTTCACACATCTCCAGAAGTGCAAATCCATGGGATCCCCACTCAGTGTGTCCTTCTATCCGCACTGTGAGCCATTCCTAGGGACTCTGGCTGGAGTAACCGAGGCAGTTTTGCTCTTTTTAACCCCGTATAAACTCATAAAACTTGGGTTTTTTGCCCCAATCTCTTTTGCACTGATACCTGCCACCACCTCCCACATTTCCTTTTTATTTTTTCCAGAAGGATAATAGATAATTTTTTTGGGCAACATCTTTTCCTCTTTGGGTAGTGAACCCACATTTTCCTTATGTCTGTTTAAGACTCGATTCTTGTTCACCTCCCCTCCTGCTTCTTGCTGGTGGAATGTTTTGGGATCACCTGAGCCGGATGAATTTCATCCCGGGATCCGTGGAGAACAAGCCGGAGCAATCTCTGGAATGTCATTTCGGGCAGCCAGTGCAAAGATAACGACCCTTGCAGAAGGAAAGCTGGGCCTTGGCAAAAGCAGCCTGTCAATCCCAGCCCTGCACAGCATTCCAGCTGCTTTTCCATGTGGCTGCTCCGGCCACCTCGATGTCACCTCACGGATTCACTGTGACCAGAGACCCTGCAGGCTCTTGGGATTCAGAGTGTCATAGTATGGGTCTGTCAGAGAGTGGTTTAGGGGGGAAGGGACCTTAAAACCCATCCAGTTCCATGGGCAGGGACACCTTCCCACTATCCCAGGTTGCTCCAAGCCCTGTCCAACCAGTGTGGGGAGCAGTGGAAGAGGGGATTTTGCCCCTCTGCCCCCCTCGAGTGAGACCCCACCTGCAGAGCTGCCTCCAGCCCTGGGGTCCCAACAAAAGAAGGATGTGGAGCTGCAGGAGCAAATCCAGAGGAGGCCATGGAGCTGCTCCCAGGGCTGGAGTCCCTCTGCTCTGGAGCCAGGCTGGAAGAGCTGGGAATGTCCAGCCTGGAGAAGAGAAGGCTCCAGAGAGACCTTTGAGCCCCTTCCAGGGCTTAAAGGGGCTCCAAGAGAGCTGGAGAGGGACTTGGGACAAGGCGTGGAGGGACAGGACAAAGGGGAATGGTTTCCCACTGTCAGAGGGCAGCGTGAGATGGGATATTGGGAAGGAATTTTTGGCTGTGAGGGTGCTGAGGCCCTGGCACAGGTTTCCCAGAGAAGCTGTGGCTGCCCCTGGATCCCTGGAAGTGTCCAAGGCCAGGCTGGACGGGGCTTGGAGCAACCTGGGATAGTGGAACGTGTTGGGGTTGGAACTGGATGAGCTTTAATGTCCCTTCCCACGCAAACCATTCCATGATTCCATGAGCTCCTAAGTAAGCACCGAGTCCCAGCATGTGCAGCCTTTGAGGAATGCCAGAAAATACTCCAACATCAAGTCCAGTTCCAGCACTTTCATGGCTCGTGCAGCTGGGAATGCGACTTCTCCCCGTGACCCACCAGGATCATCCAATCCAAACCCTGGCCCTGCACAGGCACCCCAACAATCCCACCCTGTGCATCCCTGGGAGCGCTGTCCAAAGGCTCCTGGAGCTCTGGCAGCCTTGGGGCCGTGACCATTCCCTGGGGAGCTGTTCCAGCGCTCAGCCACCCTCTGGGGGGAGAACCTTTTCCTAAAATCCAACCTAACCCTCCCTGACACAGCTCCAGCTGTTCCCTCAGCTCCTACAGCTGGAGAGAGGAGATCAGCGCCTGCCCCTCCACTTCTCCTCATGAGGACGTTCCAGACAGGCTTTTTCCAGATTCTGAGCCACATTTTTGGCACAGAAGGCTCACGAGGGGGTCCAGAGGTTCGATTGTCACACACCAGTCCTTGGAGGTGCTCTGGGAATGCGGTTCCAGCACCAAAAAACCCCACCTATGAGGGGAACTGGAACGGGAACCCAGGGCTGGGAAATGTGCTGGCTTTGTGACTAATGGAGAGGGTTGTCCCTGAAAAACAGGACACGGGTGCCTGGACCTGTTTTCTTGGCAGCAGAGCTGTTTTCTGTGCGTTGAAATCCAGGGGCCTTGCAGGAAAACAAAACAAAAACAAGGCAGGGAATGATCCCATCCCCACGGGTATCCCAAAAACTCCCCCTCGCTTGCACAAGAAGCCTTTGAGGTTGTCCAGCTGCGGAATGTGAGGACGGGAAACCTCGGTGAGCCCTTCGGCCTTCAGTGGGAAGTTAAATTCGGACAGACAATATGTTATTTCAGGATCTTTAGCCAAAAAAAAGGAAGGAGAAAGAACTCGGATTCTTGGAATGAATTTATTCCCTGAGCACGGAGAGGAAAATGCAATGGATTTTTCATCGTTTTTTCTTTATATTTCTGTGATTCCCTAATAACTCAGGAAAGGAAGGAAGGGAAAATTAAGGATAAAAGTGATGTGCCCAGGCAGATCCCACAGTGGGTTTTGAAGATTAATCCACTGAAACAGAGAGGAATTTTGTCTGGGTAAGGAATGGGGGCCTGAGCTTTCCCGAGGATGTACCTCATGAGCCTCAGAGCTGGAGCAGCTACAAAAGTCCTTTTTCCGGGTGAGGTTTGATGTGTTTGGGTTCAGGATAGGCTGGAAACACAATATGGGAGTTAATTCACGGATTTGCCTTTCTTTTGTTCCAAAAATCCCGTTATCCATCCCGCCACCGTGAAGCTTTAAAGCGATCTGAGGTATTTACAGAAAAACTGCCTAATAATTATGTGCGGGGAAACGAGATATTTTTTAATGTGGTAAAGAAATTATTTGGTTTTCAGGCTGCTGCAACTTAAGCTTCCAGCCTGGAAATTGGATAGCTGGGGTGAGGAATGGCATTATCCTGCTGAATCCAACTGCAGGAGAGAAGATGAAGGGGGAAAAAAAAAGCTTTTTCTCTGTCTGGGCAAGAATTTATGAATAAACGGCTTTGTCTGAAAAGGGGAGATTTTGTTAAATGTCTGATTTACTTCGTGTGGAAATTCCTGCAGCAAAAATTATGGAATCACAGAATCCTTAAGGTTGGAAAAGACCTTTAAGATCACCGAGTCCAACCATCGCCCACCACCACGGCCACCACTAAACCTCGTCCTCAAGTGCCACACCCACGTGTTTTTTAACACTTCCAGGGATGGGGACTCCACCACCTGTTCAAAGGCATAATCAATAACACTTGTGATTAATTATTCATTATTTATTAGAGCACAGAGGTTCCATTGGGAAATCACAGAATTCCAGAATGGTTTGGGTGGGAAGGGACCCTAAAGCTCATCCCGTTCCACCCCCTGCCACGGGCAGGGACACCTTGCACTGTCCCAGGTTGCTCCAAGCCCCACCCAACCAGGCCTTGGACACTTCCAGGACTTTTATTTCCTTCTGGCCTTTACTGTCATGGATATTGTGGGTGAATAAAATAAAAGGCCTCACCCTTCCCGACTTCCAAATAATTTTTCCCCGTGTCGTTGCTGTGCTAGGAAATAACTGGATTCCTTCTTTAAATTATTTGCTTCCCATGAACATCGTGGAATAGCACAGGGATAATCTTGGTCTTTGTTGTGTTTTGTAGCCACTGGGGGTGACAGGAGGATCCATCCTCTCCTGTATCCATGGCTTTTGCACCTCCTAAAAACGTGGATGGCTCCAAGCTCCAGTTCAAGCTGAGCACGTGGACTCCCCTGAACCACCAGCTCATGAACGACAAGGCAAGTTCCGAGTGCAAACGGGTGAAATTCAGGGAATCGCGGAATTGTTGAGGCCGGAAGGGACTCGTGGGGATCACCCAGTCCAACCCCTCAAGGCAAAGCCAGCTTGAGCATTTATTTCCTCAGGATCGTGTCCAGTTGGTTTGGAATATTCTCAAATCCCAAGACAGGTTCACTTCACAAATTCCCAAGTCCTAGAAAAATTTAATTCATATTTTTCCCTGTCATGAGCAATGGAATAAGAACTTAGAGATGTTGTTCACTTTTAGAAGTATGGAGATACCAAACAGACATAAAGTTTTTATGATGTATAAATATAAAAACTACCAGGAAAAAAAATGGAAATTTCTGGTTTATATTTGTTTAAAGCAAACAAGGGTTGGATTCAAATATTGCTATTTTGCCAAATCGATTGCTTTTAAAGAAAAAAATCTGCTTTTATTTCCTACTGAACGTCACCAAATCATCCTCTTTTTTTTTTTTTTTTTTTGCACCAAATGGCTCCAGTTTCACCCCAGAGCAGAGTGTGAGTCAAGGGCTCTGAATGGTCCCTGTGTTCAGCTCACAGCAGATCCCTCCATCCCCCTCCCGGCCTCCCCTGCTCCAGCCTCGCGGGGATGACGCCGCATGGATATTTCGGAAGCTGAAGTGATGCACCAGCTTATAAATAATGGGATGCATTTCCTAACCCTCCCACTCTGACCCTATATCTGGGATCTGCCAACGCCACCCCGGGGGCTTTGGGCTCCTGTGTCACCGGGAGCGTTTTCCGCCCTCCCAATTCCGTTCCCATTCCTGATGATTCACAGGGTTTAATCCAGAGAGGGCCGTTCTGGCTTCCTGGATTTCTTGGGACCACTTGTTTTGCACAGTTCTCCCGGTTTCGAGCTCAGAGTTTGGCTAAAATGAGTGGAATTTGGCTAAAATGAATCTTCCAGGAAAGTACCCAGGCTTCCTTTGGGGTGAAGGACTGCCATTCCTTACGAAATGGGAATTTCACCACTCCCCTAATAATTTTCCCATGATTAATCCCTTATATCATAAAAAGATGAGGCCTTGTCTCCTGTCTGAATACCTCCAGCATTAAAATTAATTTGATTCTCCCCTTGTTCCCTTATTAAATTCTTCTGTATCCAGCATTTTTTCCCTTGTGGAAGGACTTTTACCCCACTTCAAGCCAACACTTGAACTGGGTTTTTTTTGATAAACTAAAGAGATTGAGCCCTTTGAAGTGCTTTCAATCTGGCAAATTCTCCAGCCTTTGAATCATTTTAATGTTTCCTGCACCCTTTAATCATTATTTTTACAGATACACATCACTGCGGAACAAAGTATGATCTAATTAGAAATAAGTGCACGGGTAAAACCACCTTTTCCCACCTTTTCCCACCTCTTTCCACCTCTTCCCACCTCTTCCCACCTTTTTACTCCCCTGCTCCTTCGGATGTTGCACTGAGCAGCAGCAAAACTTTTAGGAATTATTATTGGATCGTTGTATAATCCAACACTTGATGATGTTCCAGGGTGGGAAGAACACACCACAAACTCCCAGAATATACCATAAACTCCCAGACCCGCGCTCAGGGATGAGCTGGAAGTGCTGGAAAGGCCTGTGGATGTGGCACATGGGGAATGTGGTGGTGCTGGATTAAGGTTGGACTTGACGACCTTGGAGGTCTTTTCCAACCTTGATGATTGCATGAAATTCCTGATAAAAAGTGTTTGCTTGTTTCTCATCCAGATTTTAAAGCCCTGACCTGCCCAAAAATTCCTTTTTCTGTATCCCTACGCCGCAGTGGAAAAAAAAAATCTGCCACAAAATTAGCTCTGACGTTTGGAATCAGGAGATATTCCATGAGATATTTAGAGGGAGCTGGAGAGGGAGAAGGTGCCATTTTTGTGCAGTCATGTGTCTGCTCATTTCTGCTCTTTTAGGAGTCAGGATGACGAGAAACAGGAATTTATAGATGGAAGGTGCAGGAAAAGCAGGAGAGAAAAGATGTGTAAAATGAAGTTGGAACAGGCAAGGAGGGGCGGGAGTGGTGGGAATTCAGGGCTGATCCGAGGCAGAAGTGTCAGAATTCCATCGTTAGGAGCAGGCCCAGGAACACTTGGTGCCATAAATTTCCTATCCATCAAATTCTGGGTAATCCTGGGGGTATTCCATTAATACTTCCCTGTAGATTTCCCTGGATTTTCAAACATGCTCAAGAGTACACTTCTCATGGAATCCCAGGATGATTTGGGTGGGAAGGGACCTTAAAGGTGATCCAGTCCCACCCCCTGCCATGGGCAGGGACACCTTCCACTATCCCAGGGTGCTCCAAGCCCTGTCCAGCCTGGCCTTGGACACTTCCAGGGATGGGGCAGCCGCAGGTTCTCTGGGAATCCTGTGCCAGGGCCTCCCCACCCTCACAGGGAAGAATTTCTTCCCAACATTTGACATCTTCTCTTCTTAGGGGATTGGAAACAGGTGAAGTTTAAGGTCCATTCCGACCCAAACCATTCCATGATCCCATGATTGCTTTGAAGACTGGATCAGCATCAGGGACAGGCCAAAGTGAAGGAAGCAGAATTAGGAAATCTCAAATTATGCAGCGTTCACGGTCACAAAACCAGAGATGAAATCTGAGATGTGCCAAGGTGGTGCCGCAGTCAAGGATGAAGCAAAGGCAGGAGATGGAGCATCCTGCAGCCTCATCCCTGTGAATGCAGGGCTGTGCTGCCTTTAGGGAAGAATTCTTGGAAGTCAAGCAAGGATTTGCTGTCTGCTGGGCGGGAATTCAGGTGTGAGGCAGAGGAACCTCCAGCGGCGTTTCCAGCAAAGGATGGAGGGATTTTCCAGCCACTCGAGTGTCTTTAACCCCCCTGGAGCCATGGATGGGAGACAGCAGATCCCAGGAGCACCCCGAGCCTCCAGCTGCATCCAAGGCACAATGTGGGGGCAGCTCCAAGGCCTTGGAGGAGAGGACAGCAAACATGGGCTTGATTAAGGAAGCGGGTGCCTTAATTATACCAAATTTGGGGCATTCTGTTGCTAATTAACTCTTCCAAGTGCCTGGAGAGGCAGAACTTTCCGGCAGACCCAGCTCAGATGCATCTCCAAGAACGCTGAGAGCAAATACGCGCCTTTCTTTGATCAGACACCACGAACACCGCTCTGGGTTACGCAAACAGCTCCCTCCTTCCTCGAGTTCCCCGACCCCAAAACTCACATCTTTCACTGTTCGTCGCTCGCTTGGGGCAAAATCCTTTCCCGAGTTGAGCTTGTTAGGTTTATTGAGTTTTTTTGGCGTTTTTTTTTTGACTGAGTGTTCCCCCCCCACCCGCAAAATGAAGGAAATAAAAACCGTCAAACGCTCCAAATGAAAGAAACGTCGTTTTCCAGCCCTCGCGGGAGACGCTCCCGCTGGGAGAGACGGAGCTGGAGCTGCCAAGCGCTGCAGCAGGCATCGGCAGCGATAATGCCTTTCCCTGCAGGAACCGTCCCCGCGGGCTGCCGGAGCAGTGACACGGCCGGGGTTTATAAGGATCGTGTTTTCCCCGCTCGCGGTTTAACAGCTGTTTGATGTGCAGTTATAAGCCGGGCTTTTTTTTCCCCCCTCCCTCTTTGATCCGTCTGCTGGAAAAACCACGTGCAGCGTTTCCCTCGCTTCCCAGGTCAAAATGCCCAGGATGGAAGGCGGCTTGGTGGTAGCGGGAAGCCACGTGTTAGCGCTTCGGGGTCCGGCTCCCCGTGGATGAAGGTCAACGTCATAAATGCTCCTCTGGATTTTGATACTGCTCGTCCTTGGCGGGAGTTGCCGCCGGAAAGTGGCCAAGGAACAAAGGCTGCTCCTGTTATCCCACTCCCGAAGATTTTGCTGGGCTGAGATTGAATCCGTGCGGGATTTCAGGCACCCAACGCCTCCCAAGTCAGGATTAAGGAGATTTATAAAGTAAAAAAAGGTGGGAAGTTCAGCTTCTGGTCTCCCCAAAGCGTGTGAGACTCCTCACATCACTGTGGGTCCAGGAGAGCAGAGTTCCTATGGATCCAGGCTGGGAGAGATGGGCGTGTCCAGCCTGGAAAAGAGAAGGATCCAGAGAGACCTCAGAGCCCCTTCCAGAGCCTAAAGGGGCTCCAGGAGAGCTGGAGAGGGACTTGGGACAAGGGATGGAGGGACAGGACACAAGGAATGGCTTCCCGCTGCCAGAGGGCAGGGTTAGATGGGATATTGGGAAGGGATTCTTGGCTGTGAGGGTGGGGAGGCCCTGGCACGGGTTGTGGACTCCCCATCCCTCAGGGTTTGGGTTGGAAGGGACCTTAAAGCTCATCCCATTCCACACCCTTCCCCCTCCCATTCCACCCCACTTTCCACTATCCCAGGTTGCTCCAAGCCCCATCCAACCTGGCCTTGGACACTCGCAGGGATGGGGCATTGAATCCAGGAGGTTTCAGGAGCGCGTGGATGATACGGATTCCTGACAGGATCACCACGGAACAATCGACAAGGGAAGAGTGTAGGTGGCAGGACAAGGGATGTGGATTCTTTCCCTCTCCACAGCTCCTCAGTCCATGAAATACATGGACTCACTGGAATAAAGCCAGTGTAGGGCCTCAGGAATGAGGAAGGAACTGGAGAACCTGATGTTTAGGGATGTTGTGGAATCTCCATCCAAGAAAATACTCCAAACTCCTCTGGACATGCCTGAGCAACCTCTTTTAGTTGATCCCATCGGGGAATTTGGACTAAAGGATCTCCACAGTTTTTTTCCAAAATCATCCATTCAGTGATTCAGGTTATATTTTGTTAGAGGTTTTATTGTTTTTCAAGCTGAATTTTTCTTAGCACATATTGAATCCCCTTGAAACACTGAATTTTCTTTGTGTGTGTTGTGTTTTATAGGTATTCGAGGAAAGAAGAGCCCTGCTCGGAAAATGGGTAAACTTTTCTCTTTAAATATCAATTTGAGACAAATTGGGGAAGCGATCGAGAGTTTATCCAATGGGAGTGTGAAACTTATCTTCTTTCTGAAAAAGGGATTCATGTCCCTGTTGTGAAAGCGAGCTGGGACAGCTCTGCTTTTGAGGAGAGTTGAGGGGCGAATTCCCTCAGCACCCACATTCTGCAAGCTCTGAAGTTGGGAAATCAAATTCCATCGTTGGAATGAGCTGAACGGAGATGAGAAACCCCGGGAAATGCCTGTGAGGTCTTCAAAGGAGATGTTGGATGTTTAGATGTTGCCATGGCCTGTTAGAGGATCTTTGAAATGTGTAATAAATGACATTTTATCTACCAAGTGCACACACAGAGTGGTTTGGGTGGGAACTGGTGCTTATTTTTTATGTTTAATAAGTCACTCCTGAAATTTTTTTTTGCATGTGAACTGTTCCTTACAGGCAAATATTTTGATTTTAAAGATGATCTGTCTTTATAGGAAATAGGCTTTCCATAAGTTGTTGATGTGGATGCATTTTGATAATAAGGAATTTCAGGAACAATGAAATAACAGAATGATTGTTGCTCAAAAACCAGCTTTTAATGGGATAGGCAGCAAGTGAAAAACCCAAAACCCATCTCTTGGAAACTGCTGGCTCCTTTAAAACACCTAAATCTGGGAAGAACCTTCCTCCAAGCACACACATGAGTGCTGAACCATCTCCAAGAGGTGACATTTCCAACCCTTCCCATGACTCTGGATCAGCAGCTCTCACAAGGCCCCTTCAGAGCTTTCTCCTTGTGTTCCTGCCATCCAGCATTCCAAGGAAAGAAAGCACAAAGGCTGCTCTTAACTCCCTTCCAAGCCTGGGGTTGTGGAAAGCCTGGAGCGCTCCGAGTGTGAGAGGAACCACGTGGAGAAATCTCGGTGCTCCGGGCAGGAGTTTCCACGTTGGTTCACAAGACCATCTCCACGTGCTCTCGGGGAGGATGGACCAAATGGAGCTGCTGGAGGATGGGTTTCAGGGCTGGGATCCACGTTCAGGGGAGTTGTAAAGGATTTATTCTGGAACTGGAAGGCTGGAGCACGCCCTAAGTCCTGTTGAGCATTTTCAGTAATTTCCTGATGATGGAATGGAAAAAAAACATCCTCATTTATTGGTTGGACTCGATGATCTTAGAGGCCTTTTCCTAGATTAATGATTCCATGATCCTATCTGCAGATGATGCCAGGAATGGAGGGATTTCCTGAACTTTGGGGGTCAGAAATCAGGATGGAAGGATCTGCAGCAGGATAAGGACGAGTGAAAAGTGCTGCACGTAAGAGCGGCACAGAAGAACTTTCCATCTGGGAAAACCCAAGCCTGCAGCAGTTCTGCATTAAAAATTCCCGGGAATGAGGGTGGATCACAAACTGAATATAAGCTGACAGCATCTTGGAATAAAGGGAAAGATGCCAAAGGACTGCCTGAAAGGCAGAGTCACTCCCAGTTCTGCTCCCTGCATTTGGAGAAAGCTGAGGACCAGCTGGAAATGCCTCCGAGAAAAAGTCAGAACTCAGGTCCAGAAAATATGGAAACAACCCCTGTTTGTAGGGAAAATGGAGAAGAGATGTAAGAACATCTTCTGATGAAACACAAAAGATGTTGAAAAAGAGGAAGGGAATGATCTGATCCCTGTGTTGGATAGGAAATCACGGGCTTGAGTTGATCATGGTGACACAATTTACACATGAGCAAAACCCAATGCTACAGATAATTCCCTGCTGGAATAGCTTGCCTGGGGATTAGGGGTGGAATCTGCATCGCTGGAGTCTTTTGAGGTTAGACAAACACTGCCAGGAATGGTTTGGGAAGAGCAGATCCTGACTGGCAGCAGGAGATGAAGCAGATCAGTGTTCCTCAACCTTTTCCACTGAAGGAACATCTGGAAAAGCAGAACAGGAAATGCCTTGTGGTTGCCACAGTGGTTTTCCTCACAGCCAAATAAAGATTGGATTATTTAATTCTTCCTGATTTTATTTGCATGCATCCAGGGACTACGGATTTACGTTTCCATTTTGTTATTTTTTTCCACTGGTGCCACAGAACACCTTTGATGTCTCTCCCAGGGTGTTGCGGTCCATAAAATACAGGCTGAGAAACAAGGAATGAGGTGACCCAAAGGGATTTCATTTCTGTTTCTGTGCACCTGACAGGAAGCTGGAGCCAGGAGGCAATTTGGGCTCTGCTTCCAGGGAGCAAGAGACAGGATGAGAGGAAACGGCTTCAAATTGTGCCACAGAAGGTTCAGGTTGGACATCAGGAGGAATTTCTTCATGGAAAGGGTGGTCAGGCATTGGAAGGGGCTGCCCAGGATGGAGTCCCCATCCCTGGAGGTGTCCAAGGAAGGCCTGGACGTGGCACTCAGTGCTCTGGGATGGTGACAAGGGGGGGATCAGGCACAGTTTGGGCTCAATGACCTTGGAGGGCTTTTCCAACCTCAAGGATTCTGTGATTCTGTGCTTTAACCACTTGTTTGTCCTTCTGTCACCTCTCTGTGTGGGAACTGAGCCCTTCCAGGTGAGGGACGCATTCCAGGATGGTGCCCACGGACCTTGTCCTTGGGGCCATCTCTGCTCACGTTGCAGTAGGGCACAATAATATTGTCATTAAATGCTGATAACAATTGGTGTTCCCACGGCAGGATTGTCCCTGGGCTAGTTTTCACTTTTACCACCATAGTTAAACAAGCAAACCTGACATTTTCCAGGAGAATCATGGAAAGACTCGGGTTGGAAGGGACCTTAAAGCTCATCCTGTTCCACTCCCCTGCCATGGGGTCAGCTCCTGGATAAAGGCCAGGTCAGACAGGGCTGGGATTGTGGAAGGTGTCCTTGCCCATGGCAGGGGGTGGAACGGGATGAGCTTTAAGGTCCCTTCCTGCCCAAGTCTTTCCATGATTCTCCCGTAAAATTTCAGGTTTACTTGTGTAACTACAGCGGTAAAAGTGACACCAAACAGATCCTGAGGGAGAATTCCTAATTAATGAATTGGCAGCAGAGATGTTTAGGATTTGGTCGGGTGGATTGGTGTATTTTATGGATATCAGGTGCCCTTCTCACCCAGCTCCTGGGTCTCCAGCAAATCCCTTCATCAGGACTGGGAGAAGAAGGCTGGGGAGGGAGGGGAAAACTCCTTCTCGACTGGAGAATCCGTTCCTACTTTTGCCGAGCGCAGGGATGCCCACACGGAGCACAACCTGGGAACTCAGGTCCGTGTGCTGGGCTGGGGATGAGGATTGTGTCCCTTTCCAGCCTGAGCCCGTAAAACCGGGAGTGTCCCACAGCAGAGGGGCCTCCCTGGGATAAGCCGCAGCTCTCCCTCGGTGTCAGGCTTCGTCATTTGTGCGTGTGCACTCATGGATTAATTGTAAACCGATCCAGGAGCGGGGCCCGAGCGCTGTGCAGGGCCTGGTGTCACACAATCCCCGCGGAGACATTGTTTGCCAGGGCTTTGGGAAAGGCCCGGGCGAGGGGGAAAAGCCGCGGAGGGAGCGAAGGCGAAGCGAGGGGAATCCAGTCCGACTGGTTGGGCTGCTGCGATCGCATCCAAGGGGAGGATCTGCGGAGGAAGCGGCCAAATGTGGGATGGGGACACGCTTGTTAACGCTGGAAAAGAGACGGATTCTGCCAGCTTAACTCCTTGGCTGCTGCTGAGCGCGATGGAGAAGGGGCCCTGCGCTCCCAATGCTCCCGACGACGTGGCGCTGGTTTAAACGGAGTTTAAACACAGGCTGAGGATGCTGGAAGGATTTGCTTCCTGGGAAAACCCGTGGCAGAGCGGAAAGGGTTAAAACAGGAGCGACTCTTCTGTCTCCTGGAAAGTGAAGCTAGATTTGTTTTGACTAGTTCACTTAATCTCTTGATGTGGAAGAGACTAAGCCAGTTACTGCCTTGTCTCCGGGACTTCCACGGGAGAAATTTATCTTTGCAAATTGGTGATTGGGGATGGCTTTAATGAGCAGAGGGATGGAGCTGGGATCATGAATGGGGAGTGTGTGCAGCAGAAGTTTCCCCTCTTCGTGTGGCGGACAAAACCTTTTATATCAAGCCGAGGGTGAGAAGGGGAGAGGCAGAACCTCCTCTGTCTCCCTCGGGTTCATCTTTGATTTTATTCTCATGGAACATTTCTAAGCCCTAAATCCCGAGGTCCTACTTCAGTTTTCCCTTAATACCCTGCTAAGTATCATTAGAAGTGAAAGTTATATGAAAAACAGGGATAAGAAAAGGGAATATTCCTCAATTCACTGTATCTGGATTTGTATCACCGTATTTGGCAGCATTTTTCTATTTGGCTTTTCGTTTCTTCAGGATCTCAGGAATGCCAATTCCACACTTTTCTTCATTCTGACCTTCTTGAAGGTCTTGCAGAGGCGTTTGCAAGAAGGAGAAGAGCTATTTACTTCCTGGAGTTTATTCTCCAGCACTGGAATTCATCCAAGCGAAAATAAAGAAAGAAACATGATCGGGAAAAAAATTACTTCTCAATCTTTCATCTGCACAGTTTATTTTAAACTGTTGTTCTACCAATCCTCCACTTGAGCATAGATTTTTCAGGGGGTGGGGGAGAAGAAGAGGGGAAAAAAAAAAANGTTCAATGCAGACAATAATGTGCGGAGATTTGACCTGCAGAGAGCAAGTTGGGAGGTGCGGAAAGGCGGCTTCAGGGAACAGTGTGTGCAGACAGAGCATGGTTTGGGATGGCCAAGCCCTGAGAAGGAAACAAAGAGGGAAAAGCAGCGTTCCCCAAGGAGGGGAATTCCCCAAACTGCTCGGTTTTCCCTTTGAAAAGAAGGTGAGTTTGGGTCGAGGCTGCTCTTCCTGTGCTAAGGAGGAGTTTTCATGGAATCCCAGACTGGGTTGGAAGGGACATTAAAGTCCATCCCATTCCCAGCCCCTGCCATGGGCAGGGACACCTTCCACTCTCCCAGGTTGTTCCAAGCCCCATCCAACCTGGCCTTGGACACTTCCAGGGATGGAGCAGCCACAGCTTCTCCGGGAAATCCAGTCCAGGCCCTCCCCACGCTCACAGGGAAGGATTTTTCCCAGATCTCTGATCTCAGTCTCTCCTCTTTTAGCTTAAAACCATCCCCCCTTGTCCTGTCCCTACACACTCTCGTACACAGGATGAANCCAATCCTCCACTTGAGCATAGATTTTTCAGGGGGTGGGGGAGAAGAAGAGGGGAAAAAAAAAAAATCTGAATTTTTAGTTTGTTTCATTCTTAAAGGGAAAAGAAGGGACATTGGACATTAAACTATTTATTTACCTCTAATAATAAAAAAAAAAATACAGGAAGAACTTTTTTTTATTATTATTTTTACANCACTTCCAGGGATGGAGCAGCCACAGCTTCTCCGGGAAATCCAGTCCAGGCCCTCCCCACGCTCACAGGGAAGGATTTTTCCCAGATCTCTGATCTCAGTCTCTCCTCTTTTAGCTTAAAACCATCCCCCCTTGTCCTGTCCCTACACACTCTCGTACACAGGATGAAAATTTCTCCCAAATCCCTATTGCACCTCGGGAAAGCCACCTCCAACCATCCCATCCTGCTCCCTGCGCTTCCCACCGGGGATTCCTGCCGCTCCTGCCTGCGGTCCCGGGGTTTTTCCTCCCTCCTGGCACCCGGGCTGCCCTCGCAGGTTTGGGAGGCAGATGGCAGAGATTGTGGGGATGAGGTCAGGCACCTCCCAGGAGATTCCTGCTGAACTGGCCCTTTCCCATCCTCTGCTATCAACACGGGAGAAACCCCAGCCACCGCCACGGTCACCCCCACGCTGTTTACTCAGCAAGGCCATCCCTGCTCACCCGAGGGCTCAGTTCTTCCCACATGGGTTCAATCCTCCCCTTTAGGTACCTGCCATAAGCACGGAAAAGCCGTGAAAAGTCTTTGTGGCTCTGCTGCTGCAGATTTTCCTCGCGGGACACGAGGGCAGCTCTTTTCGTTTCCCTCCGCTCCGCTTCTCCCTAGTGGGGATTTCTGCCCTGTGCAGTGGGATTGTGAGGAAAAACGCTTTGTAAATCGTGAGGCACTCCAAGATGGCAGCAGTGGGGGCCACAGAAGTGTCAGGAGAGACGAGGAATCACCAACGAGCTCTTCATTCCAGACCTGCTCCTGTAAATATCCATCTGGAGTCTCCTCCTTTCCGTGAGGGAAGCCAAGGCTTGGAGCCGGTCCCGGGAGCAAAGGGCCTCGTAAGCACGAGCGAGTCCTGGGCCAGGCCATCCTGGATGCTTTGAGGATTACAAACCACGTGTTTTTGTGGCTTCAGAGTTTCTTTTCATGCAGCCTCTCCGTTTATCCCCAGTTTCTCCGTGCTCTGCTCCCGAATGAGTCACCAGAAGCTGCTGCTTGTGCATTTTCCCTCGCCTCAAACATGTGCTTTATTTTAAGAAGCCGAATCTCTGGTTCCTCTCTGCACCTGAAACTCCTTTTTTTTTTGTTTTCCAGTTTGACAAATGGACAGATGGCCAGAGGAGGAGGATCCTGGTGGAGCTGCTGGAACGCTGCTCCCTGTCCCAGCAGAAATTCTGTGCCGAGCAGCTCCAGGCTCGAGTTCCCACCGAGGCCGTCGATTTTACCACGAGGCTCCCTCGGGTCCTGTCCTTGTACATCTTCTCCTTCCTGGACCCACGGAGCCTCTGTCGGTGTGCACAGGTGAAAAAAGCCAACGCCTGCCTGGGGTTCAGAAAACCAGGCCAAAGATTTAAAAAAAAAAAAACAACAGGAAAACACTAATTTTTGGTGAATACACACCAGTGCTGTTCTCAGAATTCAAAGAGGTCTTCTGACTCGGCAGCCTGTGCCAAATGCTAAGTGATGCTTGTTCCTCACATCCTAAATTAAGCCAGATTGGCCAAGATTTACGGAAGTGAAGAGTAATTTTAGAGGCTCAGCTCTAAGGCTTTTTAAATGTGGCACTTTCAAGTGATTATTCCCCCCAAAAACAGAAGCCTGATACTTCCTGAAAATCACATTCCTCTAAAATACCTTGCACTGTGCGCAGAGCACTTAATTCTTTGAAAAACATTGGCTTGTGCTATTGCAAAGAACAACACTTGATCTTTTAAGGAAAACAGATCCTTCAAAAGGCTGGAGGGTCAAGTGTTGGATGTGGAGAAGCAGAAAATTACAGATGTGCTTTGGAGCTCGGCGCCTAAGACTCCAAAAATCTGTTTGCGTGCCACAAAGTGCTGTGAGATGCTGCCCAAAGTAGTTCTGAACGGATAAATTCAGCTATTGGTGACTTTATTAATGCACTAACTTAATATTCCAGATAATTTAAGAATGTATAAAAACCCCAGCTTGGCTAAGCCTTGCTTTAGTAACTTCCTCCAGCATTTCATGTGGGTGCAACTCAAACTATCCATGCCCAGGCAGGGAGAAAACAGGTTAGGGAATTACTTAAAATACCCTGAGCTGGAAGGGACCCACGTCATGAAGGCCTTGAATGGTTTAAATGCTTTAATCAAAGGTTTAAATGCAGCATTAAGAGTGAAGAATTGGAATAGTTTAAGGGTATGAGGGAATGACAACCTGAGCAGAGAGGTCTGTAGCCAAAATGCTGGATGCTTTAACCCCAAGGTTTTCAACTTGCTGGGCATTGGCAGGTGAGCTGGTACTGGAAGTACCTGTCGGAGCTGGATCAGCTGTGGATGCTGAAGTGCCTCCGTTTTGGCTGGTGCATCAACTTCTGCCCCACCCCCTTCGAGCAGGGCATCTGGAAAAAACACTACATTGAGATGGTGAAGGAGCTGCGCCTCACCAGGCCCAAGGTACTCGTCCAGCACCTCTGCGGGGAGGATTGGGTGCTCTGGTTCCCAGCCCCTCTGCCTCTTTATCTTTTTCGGGATTCTCCTGCCCTGAATTCCAAACTCAGCCCTTTAATTTAATCAAATTCCCCCACAGACTCTGCCTCTCTCAGAGATGCATCTCCACAGCAGCTCTGCTCATTTTAATGTGGATTATGGGACATGGGTGATGACAAGCTCTGCCAGGGTGCCTGTTTCTGTCCCCCTAAAGGAGCCTGGAGAGACCAAATTGAAATTAATTCCCAATTATTACAAGTCTAAAATTAGGCCAATCTAATTTCCATTCTAGGCTAAAACTTATTTTCTTGCTTTCACCTCTCTTGTCAGACCCCTTCCAAGGACGAGTTCATAGTTATTGATGTGCAACCAGTAAAAAGCAACGTCCCAGAGAGGAAACTTTCCGTGCCAGGCCGGAGGACAACCAGGGGGAAGAAAGAGCTCCCTCCATGGCGTTCATCCGACAGGAACCCCACGGACACCATCCGGTACAACTACCTGGACAACTACGACCCCATCGAGCAGGCCAGGCAGGCGTAAGAGCTTCCCCTCTTCTCCTTTCCCTTTGGCACAAGATTTTCCATGTCCTCCACGGGCTCGCTCTGCCTGGAAGTTCAGCTGTGTGGTTGCAATCCCATTTTCCCGCTCTTTTGGCTTTTTTTTTTTTGGATCCATCTCGTTCCAGTTGTAGCTGCAGCCGCAGGGCACGGGCACAACTCGGGCTGTAATTCCTGGGGGATGTGACAGAGCTGGAAATGGGAGGAATTAAAACAAGAGTTTGTTGGAGATTTTTTTTTGTTTTTTAAATAAAGCTGCCGGGTTGAGAGGAATGTGTGGGTTTTGCGCTGCAGAGGAAGAACGAATTAATTGTGATGAAATACAATTCTATCACTTCAAGGATCTCCTGGCTGGGAAGGGGTTGGGATGATTGAGTTGCAGGGCAGGTGTAAGGGGATGTCTGTGCTGCAGAGCAGTGAAGTGATGAATGATATTTGTGTCTACACAGCCTGGATCCAGCAGTTCCTGGGCTCCCAGGATTATCCAGGCAGCAAAAGAAAGGCATTTCCCCCCCCTCCAAAGCAGAGTTTTGCACATGAATCTGTGTTAGAACTGCCCCACGTTTGCCTTTGTCACCTCTGGCATCGGAGATTTTCCAAATCTTAGATCCAGGCTCAGTTTTCTGGGCATTAACAAGCACAGGGAGGCTGTGGGAGCGACCTGTGGGAAAAGTTGACCCATTTCCTAGGTAAATCCCTGGAAACGCCACCTCTGATGCTTCCCAGGGGCTACCTCAGTCCAGCTGACGTGGAAAGGGTGACACAGCCATTAATCCAAGCCTGGCAAACAGGTACTGGCTCCTCTTGACCGTTCCTGTGGGAATCCACAGACTCACCACGCCAAATGTGCAGGGAGCAGGAGATTCCTCTCTGCTGTGCCAACAAAAACCTTGGGAACCGACGGAGCCACAATGAAAGCACCCGGATTGTGTTATAAGCAAACATCCAGCAGAGCCAAGATTATCCCCGAGCACGGGAAC
Source organism: Ptilonorhynchus violaceus (assembly GCA_013397565.1). NCBI lineage: Eukaryota > Metazoa > Chordata > Aves > Passeriformes > Ptilonorhynchidae > Ptilonorhynchus > Ptilonorhynchus violaceus. Next base: position 537,647 of record VZRJ01006593.1, read on the forward strand.
AATCAGCCCAGGAATTACCCCAGCCGGTGATTACTTGGCCGAGCAGTGGTGCACGTTCAGAGCTCTTTCCCAACGTGATTAACTTTGCTGGACCCACCGCTCCTCCGGGGTGTTCCGCGGAATTCCCAAGTGCCTGAGCGAAAGCCTTTTATGAATCACGTTTTAATCCGCGTCCCCCGGTCCTTGGATGCTGCGCGGCTTCAAAGAGCTTCCCGGTTTCCACCTCACCCTCTTTCTGTGGGGTGTTCCCAAGCTCTAACCCCGTTTTTCGGGTCGAGTTCTTTGAGGTTTTTAACTGAACATTCTGACAAAACGCCTCCTGTTGCACTCCAACGTCCCCGATATTATTTTCCAGTCGTGCTCGATGGTTTCGCGTGGCAGCTCCCAAAGGTCTCTGTGAGGTTCAGGGTTGTCTCGTGCCACGGAAAAAGTGGGACAAGCCTTGTTTGAAGGGTTTAAAAAGTCACTTTTCCCACTGTTGAGCTGCAGGTGCAGCTGAGAACCAGGTGAAAACAACTCCGAGTCGCTGATGGAACAGCAAAAAATGAAACAATAAATAATGAAACAGTAAATAACAAATACACTCCCTGCTTTCTTCTGAGTGAGGTCCCAGCCTCTCTCCATTTATACAGAATATTTTAATTCCAGCAAATCTGCCGTTTATCCGCAATTATGGAGGATTATTGCGAGGAGAGAAAGGAATTCCGTGAGATTTTCTTGTTTATCAAGGATCTGCCTTTAATATCCCTTAAGCTGGAGGTAATTGCCGGTGCTCAGCCTCGGCTGTGGTGATTATTCAGCAACGCAGGTGCCACATTTCAGGTGCTGACCCAGCCTCCCACTCCCATGATGATCTTCTGGTGCTTCTTTTCCACGGACACGTTGCTGCCCCTTCCCAAAAATCCTCCCACTGAGGCTCTGTGTTGTGTTCTCCACCTTTTGCTTTCAGGCAGCTGCCAAGGGATTGGGAATCCAGCGTTTCACCTGGATCCATGGAGGGAGACACCAGCTCGAGTGTCCCTCAGGTGGAGGTGGCAGCTAAAGGGTGGCTTGGGCAGGTGGAGGTCACCCAGAGCAGGACAAGTGGTCCCAGTTTTCCTGTGGGGATGCCAAGCTTTGTTTTGGAGTTTCCCAGGAATGCTGTGCACGATCCATCCTCCAGGCTGAGGCAGACCCTGCCTGACCAGGGCTCAGCTTGTAAGGCAGCACAGAATCCCGAGATAAAAATCTCCGGCCCCCCCGGCGCCGTCAGGTGCAGCTCTCCCTCGGATGAGACGGATTCCTGGAGCTCAAGGGCATAACAACCACGCTTCATGTAAAATGGATGTCAGCGGGAATGAAATCAGTGTAAAATGAGATCCTGCAACAATAGGAGCGATTTCCCGAGGTTTGCTACAGGGAATCTGGGAGGGGAAATGGGGTTTGGAGCAGCCCGAGTGCGTATGGAAAGGAGCGGGGATGAGCGTTTCCTCGAGGTCACGAACACGTGGGAGAGGACGTGGCAGAACTCGCAGGGAAGCAGCAGAAAGGCAAAGCCATGGTGGGGGAGAGAAGGACTGGAAATCTGGGAGCCAACAAACCGTCTTTTCCATTCGGGGTGCCGAGGAAAAGCGGAGTCGTGGAGAATTCCTGGTGAATAAACAGGATCACTTCAAAGGAATTCCTGACGCCACCATCAAAGCAACGTGTGAGACGAGTCACCGGCTGCCACTCGGAATCCAAGTTAATCCGCCTAATTCCAGGTTGAATTTTGCAGAATTCAAGAGGTGATGAACTAAAAAAAAGTTTTTCCTAAGTCTTGGACCTGTTTAAAATCTCCTCAGAGCTCGACCTCACTTTACAGTTCTTTTTTGTTCCAAATGGAGGGGAGGACTCTGCTGCTCATCGTATCAGGGTGAAATATTGTCATTTAAATGGCAGAATTCATGGAATTCCAGAATGGTTTGGGTGGGAAGAGACATTAAAGATCATCCAGTTCCAACCCTGACACCTTCCACTATCCCAGGTTGCTCCAAGCCCTGTCCAACCTGGCCTTGGACACTGCCAGGGATGGGGCAGCCACAGCTGCTCTGGGAATTCCATGCCAGGGCCTCACCACCCTCACAGGGAAAGGATTTTTTCCCAATATCCAATTTAAATCTCTCCTCTTTTAGTTTAAAACTAAAAAAGTAAAAAGTCACTTCTTGTCATCTGTGATGACAAAGAGTTTTCATCTGTTTCTCCGTTGGCCTTTCGAGATGAGTCACCAGCTGCATTCTCCCTTCCACAGCAGCACCAAAACAACACTGCTGAGAATTCCTAGCGGAGAACTCATCCTTGTTTAGCCAAAAAAAGAGTGAAAAAAAGGGAAGCCGAACGAGCTCCAGTCGATTCTCCATTACGCAGTGCAGTGGAGATGAAGGCGGTCCTATAAGTGGAAACACAAAACATATTCTGCGGGCTATAAAACCATAATTGGCTATTTAGCTTTGAAAAATAGATCAATAGATTTCCATGGAGCAGCTGGGAGAGAGTTTGGCCAGACCAGTGCTCACTGGGGAGAACAATAACTCTGGGCCACAGCTGGGGAGTGCCCCAAAAAACAGGGTTCGTTTGCAATCTGGATGATAATTGAATCCTTTTTTTTATTTGTTTGTTTGTTTCTGGCAGATTTCTTTGCTGCTTGCTCAGAAAAGCAGGAGCTTGTCCCCTAAAAACTGGGCCCAGGAGCTCAGTGAAAAACCCCAGTGCAGCGTGAAGGAGGTGGCACGGGGATCCCCCAGTCAGTTCACCGGGAGGTTTTGGGTTTAGCCGGGACAGTGTGGGAAAAGCTTTGCAGTGAAATTCAGAACAGCGAGGATCAGACGTGCAGCCAAGGGGAGCGGTGAGGTGATAGACAGGGCTTGAATTACAAATTGCCTGCGAGGGGTTATCAAAATCCCTCCATAGAATTATAGCCGTGACTATCGGTGTCGTCGTTTATCACGAGGACGATTTCTGGTAGGTCTGGTTTGTTTTCTGCCTGAATCGTCCAAGCAGCTTTTTGTTATGCACAAAAAAAAACCCCCAAACACCCTCAGAGATCAGCAAGGAAGGATTTGTCTCTGTGGGCACAAAGAAATATTGCGAAGGGGAAGTGAGAGATTTTTATCAAAAGCGTGGAATTGAGTAAGGAAATTTTTTTCTGTGGGACTCTGCTCTGCCTACAAAGGCCCAGGAGGGCGTTCCTGTCGGCCCCTGCACGCACAGCTCTGCTGGAAGGCATCTGCTGTTTGCGCTGCTGCCAATAAATCAAAAGATCTGCCTCCCACTTGATCATGAATAATGAATTCCGACTCCATCCGAGCGCTGGAGCCCCGCCAGCACCGCGTCCTTGTGCCTCAAGAAAGGGCCCTGCTACTCCTCCCACGGCAACAGCTCCGCCAAAATGGGAGCTCCTTCCCTCCCTCCCCAGCCAGCTCGGGCTTCTGGAAGGCAACGCTAATTCCCTTGGGTAATTTATGGACAGAGGCTGGCTGTAAAAAACAGTTGCATATTGTCCTGGAGTGTTTACCCAACGAGAAAATAATTACTTGCAGTAATTGTTCTGCGGGCGGCCCAGGCCCGGCTTCTGACAAAGAGGGGCTCGCTCGCGTGAGAAGGACACGGAGCGTCCCCGTCCTCCCGAATCCCAACGCTTGTCTCTTCCCTTTTCATGGCCCTGAATAGCCAGCCCAGCCCTCGGTGCCTGTGGGGCGTGTGGGAATCGAAAAAAATTCCTTAAGGGAGGAAAACGGGGTGAGAAGCACCGAGTGCGGCACTGGGAGCGAGGGACCTGCTGCCCTCATCCGGGATCCGACGCCTTTTTCCTTGGCAACATCGAGAAACTCATCCTCAGTCCTTCCATTTTCCTGGAAGTGGGATTGTGGTGCTGACCTGACACCACGATATGGACAGTAGATACTTTAATTTACAATAATATCTTAATTTGCAACCACGAGGCCGGGGCTGCCTTCTATCCTAAGGTCACAGCATTATTTAGGGTGGAAAAGTCCAACCATAACCCACTCGCTGCCTGGTCCACTGAGATGATCAGTTCATTCCCAATTGGAATACTTTGGATTGAATTTTCTCCCTTGACTGTTTGTGTTCATAAACAGGTTGCAGTTTCCCCCCAGTTTCCTATTTGAAATAATGCTGGATTTGACTTTATGGTCCTGGACTGGGATGAGGGAACACCTGACACGTGCTGGTGTTGTGTGTGTGTGATCCCATTTCTTTACAGGATAAAAGTCACTTTTAGGGTCTGTTTCCACCCTTTATATCCATGATTTTGTATTCCTACCGTGCTTTTTTAGTGTGGAGCCCAGAGACGCTGGGACAATCACTCAGAACTGCTGCTTTAAATTCCCTAATCCATATAATGGAATTCGAATGTGGAATGAACACCTCCAGAGTACATGTGCTGATGGATCTGCCCGAGTGCTTAAAAATACGGCCTCAGAGCCTGGATTTTACTCCTGATGTCGGAAAAATGCGGCAACTGGCCATATTCCAGTGTAATTCACTTAATTCCACTCTGGAATATTCCTGTTTTGCCGGTTAATTGTATTGAATTTAATAATAGCTGCTTATAAATATCAAAATTCATGCATTTCTATACAGATGCCTATACAAATACACATATAGAATTATTTGGCTATAAAAACATTGAAATACCTTGTTGGAGGGGCAGCCCCCAGCCTTTTTTACACTTCACGTTTTCACTGAAAACTCCCAAATCCATTTAGCTCAACTTCTTTTCTGTGAAATTTCCCTAAGGTGCTGTAACATCTTCGGTGGATTTAGCTTAAATCACTAAGTCTGGAAGTTGTGTTTGAGTGCCAGAATTTATCATAACTTAAAAAACCAGCGAGTTCCCGCCCTCCCCTGAGCCTCAGAAGCTGATTGTGCTCTCTTGGGCTGCCCTGGGTACAAGATAAAAACGTGTTATCTCAAACCGTGACTTTTCAGGCGGCGATATCCCAAAGGATTCGATTTTTGCCAGCCCCAGGGAAGCAACTGCACGGAATTTATGAATATTATCGTGTTCTACTCTGCAGGAGGAGGAGGGGAGGAGGGCAGACCCCAGACCTGAGCAGGCAAGCGGCCGAGAGAAAGAAGAGAGGGGCTCGTGGATCCGAGCGGCTCCGGAAGGCGAAATCCTTGGCAAGTGTCACCAGTTTGTAATTCCATCAACCGGGTCCGCTGCCAGGCATCCCCAGGGATACTGGAGCTGGGAGTTTTCCCTCAGGGAAAACTGAGGGGACACCTGGGCAGGAGGAGGACAGAAAGCCCCCCATGGCTGGCTGCTCCAAGGGAATCCCGCTGCATCCCAGACATCGCCGTGGGTGGGAAAGGGGACAGAACTGTCTGTGCAGGGACAGCGACCCTGTTATCCACTCCTCCCTCTCCTCAGCATGCCAACGATCCCTTTCCATGCTTTTTACAAAGCGCTGGCACGATTCCCTCCCAACACTTGCATCTCTTCCCAAAATTTCACTTCCACGAATTCGATGGCTGCGGCTCGAGGCGCGTCCGTTCCCTGCTTGCTGAGCCCGAGCGAAGCAGCCCCAAGGTCTTAACACTGAGGGTCCATTGTGCTCATGGCTGCTGAAATAGGGCATCCTCCCATGAAAGGAGCCCAGGGAAGTCATTCCAGAAAGCTCCACGGGTTTTGTGGACACGGCGACAAATAACTGCCAGGAGAGGGACGTGCTCACAGGCGTGTCGGGGCGGTCTGGAAGCAGACCTGGCGTTCCCGAGGCCGTGGAAGCCAGGGAATGCCTGGGAGTTGAGCTGCAGAAGGTTTACATAAAAGAGGGGCATTGTGTCCCCGGATGGGGAGGCATCCCCCTGACCCAAATACAGCCCGTTTGCAGGGAAATTGGTTCAGCCACCGTTAAAGAACACAAAATATAATTAAAGTTATTCAGCCTGGGTCTTACAGTTTCCACTCTCTTCCTCTGCATTGTCCTTACACATCTGGGTTCATCCCACCACAACGTCCCCTTCCCAGTTTAAAGCTGTTTTATTGCCAGTCCAGAAGAGAAAAAATCTCAGCTCAGGGTAAAAATAAGTGAATTTGATTTTCTTTTCCCAGATTTTAGCAAAGTTATGCGCTCTTCGAAGCTAATCAACCTGCAACCCCAGTCAGGAAGCATTTAACTGACATAAAATCATAGAATCATGGAATTGTTAAGGTTGGGAAAGATCTTTAAGGGCATCCAGCCCAACCATTCCCCAGCACTGCCAAGGCCACATGTCCCCTCAAATCCACAGGGATTTTAAATCCCTCTAGGGATGGGGACTCCAACACTGCCCTGGGAAGCTGTGCCAGGGCTGGACAATCCTTTCCAGGAAGGAATTGTTCCCAATATCCAACCTCCCCTGGTGCAGCTTGAGGCCATTCCCTCTCATCCCATCCCTTGTTCCCTGGGAGCAGAGCCCGATCCCCCCTGGCTGCCGCCTCCTGTTCAGGGAATTCCAGAGGGAAAAGGTCCCCCCTGAGCCTCCTTTTCTGCAGGCTGAGCCCCTTTCCCAGCTCCCTCAACCTCTCCTGGTGCTCCAGCCCCTTCCCCAGCTCCGTTCCCTTCCCTGGACACGCTCCAGCCCCTCCATGTCTTTCCTTTATATTGAAAACAGGCTGATTCCCCCTGATTTTGGAGTTGTCCCCGTGTCAGTAGGAGTTGAGTTTTTTACCCTCATGTACAAACCTGTTGCTACTCCAGCCATTGGTGACTGCAGCTCTAAAGACAACAAAGCTGAGGTTACACCAGGCTGATGCACAGGGGGAAAAAAAAATTATATGTAAATATAATTCTCTAGGAATAATCCAAAATTAATTTCCATTTATTATTAAGGTAGCATTGGGAAACCCGGTTGAAATGAAGAGACCTTTGAAAAGGCTCCTATTTAATCAAGTCTAAATAAAGAGGCTTAATGTGCAAATCTTTTAGCAAATCCTTAGAAGAAGAATAGCCCAGGATGAAAGAATAAGTGCCCAAGGCGAGCAAACACCAAGTTAAATTAAAATGAAACTCTTAAATAGATCAATGATCCAAGTGCAGAGAGCAGGTGAGAATAAAGTCCATTACAACAATGAAGATGTAAAAAAAGGGTTATTAAGTGGAGCTCCCAGCTCAGGAGGCTCAACAAGAGCACGCCAAAATAAGAATAAACACCTAATTAAGGCGACAGCCCAAGTGCTGGAATTCCATCCACTGGCTCCAGGTTTGCATGTGGTGAATGAGTCCTCCTCCAGTAAACTTGGGAGGGTTTGGAGTTTATTACTAATCATGGAAAGCATAAAATGTGGCCAGGCTCACGCTTGGTTTAGAATAAATTAAAGCGAATTGGCTCAATTGCAATAAATAGTAAATTACAGTGAATTAAGTTAATTAAGTCTCCGAGTGAAGGGCCACATCATTCCTTAGGAATGCACGTGGAACCCCCTTGTCTGTGCAGCGGGGAGGGAATTCCTGCTCCCTCTTTATCCAGGGAAATGCTTCACTCCAAGGATACTCCAGGGACATCACTCTGACCGGGAGCAGAGATTTCTGCCCCCCCCCCAGCGCCCTCCCCTCGAGTCCTCCTCACCAGAACAGCCCCAATGCCCACATTCCCAGATATTTTCTGGGATTGGTGCCTTTGACAGCTCTGCAGCACTGTCAGCAAGGAGGGGCTGGGTTTGCCTTTGTCTCCTTGGTTCTGCTCCAGACACTGCTCCACCCTCACAGCTCTTCCCGAATTATTCCCTTATTTTCAGTCCTCACTCAATAACATCTTTTTGACGGGATCAGTCATTCCTGCCTCCCTGCCTGTGTCCTAAGGTAATAAGATTGCAGCTTTTGGGGATGCATTTTTCCACGACAATTTGACAGGAAGTTGATGTTCTGAGTAAAAATCACATTTCCAGGAGGTGGGAACGGCCTGCAGGAAAATCCAGGATTCCCAGCACTGGTCTTGTCCAATGTTTATTTGTATTCTGTAAGGCTTATTTTGAATTTTCTTTATTCAGCACGATAATGTTTGTTCACTATTCTTACAAAATCATTTGTATCAGTCCAAAAAAACCTCTGAGCTGTTCCTTTGCAGGAACAGATTTTGAATCCTTTTGAATTTTGGGGGATTTTTCTCAAGGAATAAACTGTGCTGTTAAGAGGCTTTTTGCTTAATTTTTTATACTCGTTATGTTAAAATAAACTTCATCTTTTACAACGTGAGACTTCAAAAGCAAGACTGGGCTCAGTCCCAGCCACACGCACAGGGGAGAATTTTGGGCATTAACACCCGAATTAATTAATTAATTGATTAATGTGGGTTCAGCTTTCCTGGCATCAATTTCTAATTGGGCCCTTTTGTCCTTCAGGTGAATTTATGCCACAGCAGAGGCCGGATAAAGCAGATTATGGTTGTACCTTTCAGGAATAGCATTTAGGGATATCCTTTGGGAATAAAACTGATAGAATGTGTAGAATTTCTCAGCGAATTCCAGAGTTTTCCGTCCCTCTGGAGCTGTTGGGATGACGATCTCTCTCCTCTTCCCAGTTATCGCTTTCTGCTGATCTCGAGTCCCTTCCAAAGCCACCGGTCCGTCCCAGCTGGGCCACGCATCAGGGAACTGGGAATGTGCCCTCCAAGGCAGCAGCCAAGGCCATGGTCCAGAGCTCCCGGTGGAACGCCGGGATACGGCCGGGACCTGTCCGAGCTCCAAAGCCACGGGAGAGGGGAACTGCAGGCGGCACCAGGACGGACAGCAGGTCCCCGCGTGAGTGTGATGTCCTGTGCCTGGGGAGGCTGTTCCAGAGACAACGTCCAAGCCATGGAATCATAAAATCTTGGAATGGTTTGGGTGGGAAGGGACCTTGAAGCTCATCCAGTTCCAACCCTGACACCTTCCGCTATCCCAGGTTGCTCCAAGCCCCATCCAACTCGGCTTTGGACAATTCCAGGGATGAGGCAGCCACAGCTTCTCTGGGAATTCCCAGAGTCCAGCCCCTCACCACCCCCACAGCCAAGAATTCTTTCCCAAGATCCCATCCAACCCTGCCCTCTGGCAGTGGGAAGCCATTCCCAAGTCCCTCTCCAGCTCCCCTGGAGTCCCTTTAGGCACTGGAAGGGGCTCTAAGGTCTCCCTGGAGCCTTCCCTTCTCCAGGTGAACACTCCCAGGGAGACATCAGCTGAGAAAGCAGCTGCTCCGGGAACGCCTTCCAAAAATAAGGAGGCAGAATGGCACAATCCAAAACAATTTGATCCCATTTCAGTCTGGGATCGGCTTGGGAATCTCTTCAGGATACACCCTGGAGGTCCTCAGTGTCAGGAGCCTGCTGGGAAAGCCTTTTTGGGGTCTTTGGGGAGCCCCAGCGTTTGTGCAGGTTTGGGTGAAATTCCATGGATTTTCGATCCGTGACCCCTGATGGGTTCTGATTGTGCAGGAAGGATGGAGAACCTGGAGGGATCAGAGGGAAAGAGGATTCTGGTGGGATATTGTTGGGATTTTCAGAGCGATGGGAGCTCCTACTGGTCGATGATCGTCCAGAAATGATTGATGATCCCATCTAGGAGGGAAATGATGGAGCATCCCTTTGGATCGCCAAAGCATTTGCATTTTTTAGCAGATCCATAGGTTCATCTCCACGAGGAGGATCCGCAGTGCAAACCAGCGATCCCAAAATCCCTCTGTGGGAGGTGAAAGGAAGGAATGAAACACAGGTGAAGGATGATACATCAGGGAAAGCGCTGGAATGCTTAGATTGGATTGGAAAAGGGATTGGACTTACATTTGATATTAGGAAAAATTTCTCCAGTGGAAGGGTTGTCAAGCCCTGGCACAGCTGCTCAGGGCAGGGGTGNCTGTCAAACCCTGGCACAGCTGCTCAGGGCAGGGGTGGAGTCCCCATTCCCAGAGGGATTTAAAAGCCGTGTGGATGTGGCACGTGGGGACATGGATCAGTGGTGGCCTTGGGAATGCTGGAGGAATGTTTGGACTGGATGCTCTTAAAGATCTTTTCCAACCTTAACAATTCCACGATTCTACAAATGAGGCTTAAGGAAACACATATAGGAAGCAGCACATGAACACATCCTGGCCATAAAAACATCAGGATCAGGCTGGAGGATCCCATTCCCTCAGAGCGCTGAAGCCACACAAGGTTTCCATAAAATAGGACCCCGATCCTGGAATCCCACAGCCCAGACAGAGCTGTGGGAATGTTGTAGGCTGGAATGGGGCCAAGTCATCCAGAGTTAAGCGCAGGCTGTGGCATTGGTCGTTCCAGCCAATCCAGGGAATTCTGCTGGCCTGGCAGCAGTGTTGTGGTGGCCTTCCAGGAATTCCCTCTGCTCCAGAGGGGCTGGGAATAGGAAGAAGGTGTTTAAGTCTTGGCTGCAGCTGAGGTGAGGTTCAGTGCTGTCCATGAGGATTTGGGAGAACAGGGAATTCCTGCAGGGATGTGACCACCCCAGGGGCTGTTAATGGTGCCACACTGGTGGAGGATACTGGGACACGCCGGGATGTGCCAAATCCAGTCACGGCTGCATCCAGGAAATTTAAAAAATGTGGATGAGGAAAGGGTTTAGTGGGGAAAAACCTACCCCACACCACTGCTGTGTACAACACTCCCGGGAGTAAATTATCCCCGAGGGATTGCACTTGGATTTGGGGCAATTTTGCAAGGCAACACTGAGTTTTGGGGGTTTTTTTGTATCAGAGAGAGACAAATCCCATGGTAATTCCTTCAGTGACCTCTCCCGGACCTTTGTGAACTCTGCCAGGCTTTTCCCAAGGTAAAGGCAACACCCTGAGGTCGTGCTCCAGCTGGGCTTTGCCAGGGCGCGCCTGCAGATTGTCAGGAAGGGGCAGGAAAAGGAAGGATGTTCCGATTGACGATCGGAAATCATCTTCCCACTCAATCCGGATTTGGAAAGGTGTCCGGGGTATTAAACACCACAAAAATCCCAAGGATTGGCTGAGCACCTAAATATGTTTAGAACCTGAATTCTCTAAGTTAATCTGATTTTTATTGTTTCTCTCTCTCCTGCAGCATCTCCTCTGTTTGAGCCTCATCCCTGGCACGTTCCTCCATCCAGCCAAGGATCCGACTCGGAGTAAGGGAGGATCTGGAGCCTCCTTCATCCAAGCAGGATGGAATTTTATCTGCCTGGCACCGGGGGAGCAACAGGAATGTTCCTGCTGGCCTCTGAGATCTGAACCTGTTTTCCTGTCACCGGTGCTATATTCCCTTTTCCTTATGGATGTGTCACCTCTGCAAGGTTCACCCGGATTTTGACCATGGAAACGCTTCCTTAGATCCTTGCTGGAGCTGCTGGACCTCATGCCTGTGGATCATTTGGACATCCTGGGGCACAGCCCACGGCCTGAGGTGCTCTGTGAGGCTTTTTCCGGGGAATTTCAGAAGTTCTCTGTCTCTGTGGGCACTGAGGCGGTTCTGGAAGACGAGGGAGGAATTCCAGCCAGGAAGCCAGGGGAAAGCACGGGAAGAAAGGAGAGTCAGGGAAAAGGCTCCAAGAAAAACATTAGTTAGGGTTGTGCTGGAGACAGAATTCCTTTCTCATGTTAAACAAAGCAACTCCATCTTTCCAATCATGTTAGGGAGAAGGAAATCAAATCCCACACTCTGGATTGCGGCACTGCACACGGATCCATGGAATTCGTCATTTAAGAGATTGGGAATCACGTGGTCCAACTGGTCTTTTCTGCAATTTGGGAAATTCCCAGTAAACGTAGCAAAGAGCAGTTTTTAAGGATAAGGGGACTGAAAGCACAGAGACTGTAATCCATCCCAGAGAGCTGGGACAAAGCGGAACCTTTCCACACATCGGGAAAAACCATGGAATGCACACGAATCCTCAGCATTTACGGACTAAAAATCACATTCCAGAGGAAATTCCAACCACCAATCACAGAGTCACGGATCATCAAGTCCAACCATCCCCCAGCTCCACGCCCACGTTCCTTAAACCACGTCCCCAGGTGCCACATCCACATGTTTTTTGAACATTCCCAGGGATGGTGACTCCGCCACCGCCCCGGGCAGTGCTTTACAACCCTTTCCATGAAGAGATTGTTCCTGATATCCAACCTGATCCTCCTCTGGTGTAACTTGAGGATATTTCCACATGGGTTAGGAGAGAACTTCTGCTCTGTGAGCAGATTATTCTGTGTCACTCGAGGGTTTCACGTTTTTTGGAGTGAGAGGCACTGGGCACAGCATCCCATGGATTCTTCCTGAAGGGAGAGCATCCAGGAGGAGACTCTTCCCACCTGGGCACGTGAATTCCAGCTCCAAAGCATTGATTTGACTCAGTGCATCTCCCACTCCCAGACTTTGGTGGTTTTCCTTGTTCTGGTTGCCCTGGAAGGACGAGTTCATCCCAACCAACACGAAGGACTAGGAACTGATGAGTCTGGGCTGTCACCTCCCAAAAAATCAGCCAGGAACTTGCAGATGGGAATTCTCTCCTGTATCTTTGGATCTGTTGATTATGCAGGAGACCAGACGGATGAATTTTGATTAAGAAATCAAAATTTCGAGCATTTAAAGTGAGGTGGAGTCAGCCCCATCCAAAACATTCCTCAGCATCATTCCCTGGAATTGCAAATCTCTCCTTTCAAGCCTTTTTTTTCCTGGGAAACCAAGTTAAACCAATTGCTGCATGGATGCTTCCTTGGCTTCTAAAGTCCCAGGGTTTCTTTTAGGTTTCCAGTTGGGTGTTAGATCCATGTTACTCCAGGAAATTATATAACCCTGCAGCAATGGTTTCTCTTTTCCCATCAATATTCCCTGGAATTGTACAGTTCCCGGGATCTAAGTGGTCTGAGGAGTCTTGGACAGGCACCGTGCTGCATCAGATCACGTGTCGTAAGCGCTCACTGAACATTTTAAAGCTTAAACCTTCTCTGATTTATAAAATTTTTGTATTTATGATGCTGTAAAATAATAAACAGGAATGTCCAGGAATGTGCTAAGCCGAGTAAAGTCTCCTTGGAACAACAGCAGGCCTGCAGAATGCCCCGATGGAACTCTCTACTAACCACAATTAAATCCCATGTACTCAAAACATCCTGTATGCAAAATAAACACACTTCACATCACTCCTGAGGTCACGAAACGGGTCGGAATTTGAAAGGGAGAGGGGAAAAAAAACCAGGGAGAGAGACTCCGTCACCCGCCCGCGCCACCCCCTGGGGCAAGGCACGTCACCCCGAGCGCCCGGGGCTGCTGATCTGCACGGGCAGATGGTTCGTCCCCCCTCTTTGGGGTGAGTTCCCAGATAAAGCCGATAAGGAATTGCTGAAGTACAGAGCGAGGCCGCCGGGCCTCGGCCCTTCCGCGGAGCCGCGCATCTCCCGGCTCCCGCCTGGCGTTTCCAGGCCCCGCACCGCCGGAATCGGCCGCGGCCTTCGATTAAAGGCACCTTTTAAAGCCCGGGGGCCAATGAATCCGAATTCCAGCAGCACGAGCGAGGTGGGAATGGGAGCCCCGGGCTACGGCCCCGCTCAGATGTGGGGAGCGAACCCAAACCCGCCAGGCTCCTTCTTATCCAAGGTTTACTATCCCAAAACTCCACCTGCGTTCCCCCGGTGTTCCTTGCCCCGGGAGCCACGGCAGAGTTTGGTGCCAGAGTTTGGTGCCAGAGTTTGGTGCCAGAGTTTGGTGCCAGAGTCTGGCTGCGGAGCCAAAATGAAGTTTTCCCGGTTCTCCTTTTGAGCTGAAAGAACAGAAACTCGGGGAAAGGAAAATGCGTAACTCAAGCGGGTGGGAGCACAGCTGGAGGAGTTTTGGAAGTGCCCAGCTTGTGTGGAGAGGTGGAAAACGAGGGGAATGACGGGGAAGCAGGAGCAGGAGGAGAGCAGAGCCTCAGCAGAGGCGTTGGAGGGATGATGGGTTAAGGGATGGTTCTGGAAGAGCGTTGGAGAGCTCGTGGCAAAGGGAGAGCAGCCAAGGAGAGGAAATAAATGCGAGATAAAAAGTTGCTGTGATCAGTGGATGAAGCTGATAACGAGCAGAGAGCACAGCTCAGCTCAGATAATGAAGGCTGAGATGAGGAGGCAGCACAGGGGTTGTTTTTAGGGAAGGAGAGGGATATGGGAATTGGTTTGAAATCCATCACCTTGTCCCTGCTGGAATGTTCACACCCATCACTCACGGTGCCCCCAGCATGGGCATCCTCCCTCTCCCGTGCTCCTGCCATCCCCACCAACACACAGAGGCATCCTCCAGGTGGATTCCACGTGGAATGTGCACCTCCAAACAACCCAGGGGCGGGAATTGCTCTAATTCCCAAGCAGGGCACAGCCAGGCGCCCGGACAACCCCGCACCTGGAACGTCCCCCGCGGCGCAGCAGCTGCCGGAAGAGGTTTGGGAGAGGTGATGGCACAGGATGCAGGCCTGGGGAGATGCTTTGTAGCTGTGCAGCCCCACATCCCGAGCACAGCCCCTTCCCAAACCACGGATAAAGTGCTGGTTGGCACGGGACGCTTGGGAGACCCCCCCGGGGGAGGTAAAACCGCAGGCAGAGGCAGGTCCAGGCATTGCAGGGCACTCCCAGCACATCCCATAGGAAAGGAACTCAAAAAGGCCCAGAAGGCAGCAGTGGGAGCAGATGGTTTCAACCCTATTCCAACCCCTTCCATCCTGGGATCATCCAGGCAGCACCTCCCTTCTTGCTCACGATCCACCAGGATCCAGGGGTTGACCAGGATGCCACCAGGAAGGGGATTTGGGAGCTGGGGGCACCAGCAAGGCTCTGGTCAACAGCAACCATTCCAAACAGTTGGCCATTCCCCAAAACAAGATGTCATCCAGCCATGGAAATCCCTGACTCCAGAAATTAAAGCTCATGAGAGCTCTAGAAGTCCCTGGATACTCACGGAAGAATCCCAATCTTGGTTTATAGGATTGTTGAAGAATTTGGGCCAGAAGAGACCCCAGAAGGTCTCTGGTCCAACCTCCTGCTCTAAGCAGGGTCACATTTGGGATCATCCCAGGTTGCTGAGGGATTCAGGGGCTGCAAACCCTCCCGAGGAGGAGAGGACACAACTGCTGTGGGTGGGACACTGTGACACTTAGGGAATCATGGAATGTCCCGAGTTGGAAGTGACCCACCAGGATCATTAAACCCAGCTCCTGGCCCTGCACAGACACCCCAACCATCCCACCCTGAGCATCCCTGACAGCGTCGTCCCAACGCTCCCGGAGCTCCTCGGGGCCGTGACCATTCCCTGGGGGTCTGTTCCTGTGCCCAACCCTTCGGGAGGGAAGAATTTTTTCCTAAAATCCAGCCTAACACTTGGCTGTGCTGGGTTTCCTTTCCGGACCCCCAGACCCCACTCCTCCCCCTGAGCCTCTTCCCCCCTGCCCCTCAAACGCCCCGTTCCCCTTCCCTGCTCCCTCCCACCATCCCCATCTCCCCCCTCCGTGCGCTCCCCCGGGACCCCGCGGGTCTCCAGGAGGGATTTTCCGCCTTTTGTCGGGAAAACCCAGCCTGTTTTCCCCTCCTCAGCCCGATGCTTTGCTACCATCTAGCGCTGATGGGGCGCAGGAGCCTCAGCCCGTGTGGGGGTCCCGCAGGGGGGTCACAGGACAGTTGGGAAGTGGGAAGAAGACCCTGGGAAAAACTGGATTTTAACGGGGAAATGGGAAGATCCCGCTACTGGGAATTTCAATCAGATGGATTTTGACATGCTCCCTTTTTAATCCTCAGCTGTAAGAACAGCCATGAGATGTTCCTATATCCCAGGAGTGCTGCGTCCAGGTCGGGGACCCTCAGGACAAGAGGGACACGGAGGGACATGGATTCTGTGATTCCATGATTCTGTGATTTTGTGATTCCATGATTCTCTAATTCTGTGGTTCCATGAGTCTGATTTTGTAGTTCTGTGATTCTGTGAGTTTGTCTGTCTGGGATCCTGCGATTCCATGATCCTGTGATTCCATGATTCTGAGATTCTGTGAGTCCCTGATCCCATGATTTTGTGATTCCATGACTCTGTGATTCCATGATCCTGTGATTCCATGATTCTGAGATTCTGTGAGTCCCTGACTCCACGATTTTGTGATTCCATGACTCTGTGATTCCATGACTCTGTGACACTTGTCATGCTGTCATTCCATTATCCCAGGATTCTGTGATTCTGAGATTCTGTGATTCCATGATTCTGTAATTCTGAGATTTCGAGACCGTGATTCCATAATTCCATGATCTGAGAGTCTGTGATTCAACGATCCTGTAATTCTGAGATTTCAAGACTCTGTGATTCCATGATTCCAACATTCCATATTCTGAGATTCCATTATTCCATGATTCTGTAATTCTGAAATTTAGAGACTCTCTGGTTCCAGGATTCCATCATTCCATGATTCTGAGAGTCTGTGATTCCATGATTCTGTGATTCCATGATTCTNGATTCTGTGATTCTATGATTCTGCGGTTCCACGATTCCATCATTCTATGATTCTGACATTCTGTGACTCTCTAACACTCTGATTCCCTGATTCCGGGATTCCCCGATTCCCTAATTCCAAGATTCCCTGACTCTGCGATCCACCTGCCGCCACCGCAGCCCCGACAAACACCATCAAACCGAGCACTTCAACGTGGCCCAGTAAACACCGGGCACGGCACGGGCAAGGAGACCCCGGGATCCCAAAAATCCCCCATTCCCAACACCCGGGGATCCCCTAAATCCCCCCAAACCCGGGGTGTCCCCGCCCGGCGAGGTCGCGGCGCCCCCCGGTGTTTGATGGCGGAACTGCAACGCCTCCCCTCGTGTCGCTCTCCCGACGCTTTACGACGCTTTCGCGACGGCGCGGGGCCGCGGCGCTTTACGGCACAGCGCCGGGCCAGGCCGCGGGATCCGCCGCGATGAAGCAGAAAAGGAAAAATGCGAAAGGTAAAGGAAAGACCTGAGAGGCTGGAGCGTGTCCGGGGAGGGGATGGAGCTGGGGAAGGAGCGGCTGGGGAAGCTGGGGGAGCTCAGCCTGGAGAAAAGGAGGCTTAGGGGGCACCCTGTGGCTCTTCACAACTCCCTGACAGGAGGGGGCAGCCGTGGGGGGAGGATCGGGCTCTGCTCCCAGGGAACAAGGGACAGGATGAGTGGGAACGGCCTCAAGCTGTGCCAGGGGAGGTTTGGATTGGATATCGGGAACAATTCTTTCCTGGAAAGGGTTGTTTATCCCTGGCACGGCTTCCCAGGGCAGTGTTGGAGTCCGCATCCCCGGAGGGATTTAAAATCCCTGTGGATGTGGCGCCTGGGGACATGGGTGGCCTTGGCATTGCTGGGGAATGGTTGGACTCTATGGTGTAGAAGCACTTTTCCAACCTAAACGATTCCACGGTTGTGTGTGGAGTGGCACACGAGCTCAGCCAGCTCTGCCCCTTCCTGTTGTTTTGGAAGGGGGGGAAGGACCAGCCCCGACTTTTCTTGAGGTTTGGGAGTGTTTAGCACCCCTCTTGTGTTTTTCCCACCGTTTTTCCCTGGCAGGCAGAGCTCTTTGCACCTCGGTGGTGCTCAGGGGTTTGCCTTGTCCCGACTCCCTGGGGCAGAACGGGGAGTCCCAGTGGGGCTTTTCCCTTAAATCAGAGAGGAAAAAAACTGGGAAGGGGATATTGGGCAGCAGAGGTGGTGCAGGGTTGGAGCAACCTGGGATAGTGGAAGGTGTTGGGGTTGGAACTGGATGAGCTTTGAGGTCCTTTCCCAAACCATTCCACGATTCTGCAGGGCAGGTCCCCGTTGGTTGCCACAAGCAGGAGAAATCCCTGACTCTTCCCTGTTTTTGCTGTGTTCCCATTCCAGGGGAGCTGAGCCGGGCAGAGCTGATGGTGATGACCATTGCTGATATCATCAAGCAGCTCATCGAGGCTCACGAGCAGGGGAAAGATGTGGATATCAACAAGTGAGTCCCTCAGGGATGGCGCGGGAGCTGATCCATCAGGAACGGGCACATCCCGCACCCTCTGTCACGTCCAGGTTTCATTTTCACACCATTTCTCTCGAGTTATCTGATAACAAAAGCACCAAGATTTGTAAATTCTGTGGTGATTTGCTACTTCGCAGACAATACTGAGTCCAAAATGGGTGGGATTGGTGAAAAACTCCAAGAAACTTCCACTGCCTTTGTGTTTCCACCTTCAGTAGTCCCAAATCAGTTCCACCATGGAAAGATTAATATAAGAATAATGTTAAATTGGATTGTTTCAACAATGTGTTACGCTTAAAGTTGTTGTTTACGGAAAGTTCTTCTTTTTTTTATGTATATGGTGTAATAAAACCTGAATTTGCCCTGCTTTTTTCCACTTCACTGACATGATAAAATTGTAAACTTTCAGCTGGTGCTGGAAATCTCTGCCACAAATTGTCTTGGAGATGAGCTCAGCCACAGGCTGGGTGTGTAGGGCTTAAACACGTGGAAGGCATGGATTAAATCCCTGAGAATGGATGCCAGAAGCTTGGCAGCTTGTACAAAGTTATGATAAAACCATATTTAGAAGGAAAACATGCAAAAGAAAAAGGGCAATAAAAATTACTGGCAGTTGTGAGTTTATTTTTGGTGTCTTGGTGCACACTGCAGCCGTTTGCTTTTTAAATACTTCACCTGGAAACACAAATTGGGAGGACCTATGGGGAACTGGTGGAAATGAGAGCTTATTTTGGTAATTTGGGGTATTTCTGCTTCCAGGCTGAAAACCAAAACCTCAGCCAAGTACGGGCTGCCAGCGCAGCCCCGGCTCGTCGACATCATCGCGGCCGTCCCGCCACAATTCCGGAAGGTTCTGCTCCCAAAGCTCAAGGCCAAGCCCATCAGGACAGCCAGTGGGGTAAGCATGGACATCCTCCCTCCATCCCCCACCATCCTGCCTGCTCCCATCCCAAAACTGGGTTTGTTTGCTGTCACAGACCAGGATGTTGAACGCCCGGTGGCGCTGGCACATTCCAGGTTGCCTTTTCCGTGACCTTGTGCCCACAGGGATGTTGCTTTTAGAGCATCTGGGAGAAAATTCCTTCCTTGGAGTGTTGCCTGTGGCTGCCCCATCCCTGGAAGTGCCCAAGGCCAGGTTGGATGAGGTTTGGAGCCACCTGGGATAGTGGGAGGTGTCCCTGCCCATGGCAAGGGGTGGAGTGGGATGAGCCTTAAGGTCCTTCCAACCCAAATCATTCCATGATTCTCTGAGGAAAAGGGGGAAGTGTGTCCATGTCATTGTGGATCTTTTCAGCAGAGCAGTTCATCCAATTCAGTGTAAGACGCCTGGTTCTTTATATTAAACTCCAATTTATACTGAAATATGAAAATATTAAATAATAGGATTCCTATTCCTCGCTGCTTTTGTTCTCTCCCTCAAGGGTTAACCCGCAGATATTTTAGGTGGCACACCCTGCACAGAACATCTTAAAATAGTCCCACAGATGCAAAATCACCCACAGCCCTCCAAGATGCACTTTATTTCAGTCACTTTGCGGGCAATTACTGCAATTTCTCCGCTCTGGTTTTGCTCCCTGCAGATTGCGGTCGTGGCTGTGATGTGCAAACCGCACCGGTGCCCCCACATCAACTTCACAGGCAACATCTGCGTGTGAGTATGGACAGCCCAGATGTGCCCCTGTGCTGCCACTGCTGGGGCCACCTCCAGTGCTGGGGACAGCTCTGGGCCCCTCACTCCAAGGAGGACGTGGAGGGGCTGGAGCAGGGAAGGGAGCGGAGTTGGGAAGGGGCTGGAGCAGCAGGAGCGGCTGAGGGGGCTGGGAAAGGTTCTTCTTTTCTCTCAGCCTGGAGAAAAGGAGGCTCGGGGGGGATCTGGCTCTCCACAACTCCCTGACAGGAAGGGGCAGCCAGGGGGAGTCAGGCTCTGCTGCCAGGGAATAAAGGACAGGATGAGAGGGAACGGCCTCAAGCTGCGCCAGAAGAGGTTCAGGTTGGATATTGGGAACTATTCCTGCCTGGAAAGGGTTGTTTATCCCTTGCACAGCTTCCCAGGGCAGTGTTGGAGTCGCCATCCCTGGAGGGATTTAAAATCCCTGTGGATGTGGCACTTGGGGATGTGGATCAGGGATGGCCTTGGCAGTGCTGGGGATGGTTGGACTCGATGCTCTTGGAGGTCTTTTCCAGCTTCAGCAACTCTGTGATTCCATGACCTTAGTGGACATTTTTCCAGCATTCCTGTATAAATCCAGGATTGCAGGAGCAGTGCTTTGGGGACAGGCTCCCTTTCTGCACAGCTGCCACGTGCAGATTGTTGGTACCTGCACATCACCCCAAAAAAGTGCTTTTTTTTTTTTGCTTTTTCCTCAAGTGGAAAATCTCCTTTCATGGGCCAAACCCACCATGCCGTGGTAGATTTACACCTTCATGATTATTAATTGATTATTAATTTATTAACGATCAGATGGGATTTGTGTCACTAATTTGGGGTGGGCAGGGCTGTTGTATCCCCGGGCACACACCCAGATGGGAGAAGAGCTACAGGGAAGCAGCAGGATCTTGGGAAGTCTGAAGGTGGCTGACCTGAGCCTCACCTGAGGAGGGGCAGGTGTTGCCTGCAGAAACTTCCTTGCTGTGCCAGTGGCTCTGGAATGACAGAGCACAGATGGAGGGGAGGCCTCCAGCTGCCAGAGGCTCCTCTGAGTTTTATTTGAGTTAAGGAACACGAGATGAATTTACCTTGAAGTGTCTTTCTTTGCACACCTGAACTCTCATCTCATCTGTACTTTTTCCATTCAGTTCATCTCCTTCAAAACATCCCTCCTCTTCCCTGTCACTCCCAAAACATCCATGCATTTCACTCCCAGCTGCCTGGTTTTGTTTCAGCAGGAGCAGCTCCTCTGTTCGAGCCGTTCCAGGTGGTTACGTGGCTGAAATGGCTTCGGTGGCACCGCTCCTGCCAGCAAATTAATTTGGGCACGGTGATTTGATAATTAATTTCATAATGATGACAGATGATTGGGGCTGAGTTTGCAGAGAGGAAACAAATCAATTATCCTGGGAAGCAAATGTGTCTTGAGTTGATGGAGGTGGCATTGTCCTGGTGTCCGTGCACTTGGGATTTGTCCCATAAGTAAAATTCCCTGGCTGCTCCTTCACCTTTCCCGCTGGAGCTGAAGGAGAAGGGGTGTGAACCCTCCTGTCTGAGTTCATCCTTGAGGAGTTGGAATGTTGTGTTCGTTAAATACCACATTCCTAAGGTCAGGAAACAAATGCAAATGAGCTTTCTCACCATCAAGATATTTAAATTCCCTAAAAGTCTGGAGAAGTAGATTGTAGGACAGGATAATATCCGTATTTTACATCATTCCATGCCAAAGAAAAATCATATTATGCATCATATAAAGTGTAGAATCATGGAAAATACTTAAATGGCTTCTGATTGTAAAATTGCTTTTTAAAATCAATCTGTGTGTAACTGTTGCTCCAAAATTGTGTGGTTTCTCCCTAAAATGCCACATTCCAGAAATATGCTCACAGTATGGTTTGCTTCCATAAAGTCTTAACTGGGTTCTTTTAGGTGGATATAGGAATTCAGACAGGTCTGAACTGGTTTTGGACATCCCATTCTCTTTAAAATCAATTGAAATTACTCTTTTGCCCTGTACTTAGTGTTTGCAAACAGAGATAGGCCCAGTTCCTCAACATTCCTGGATGTCATGGAATCACAGAATGGTTTGGGTGGGAAAAGACCTTGAAGTTCATCCAGTTCCAACTTCAACACCTTCCGCTATCCCAGGCTGCTCCAACCTGGCCTTGGACACTTGCAGGGATGGGGCAGCCACAGCTTCTCTGGGAATTCTATTCCAGGACCTCTCCACCCTCACAGGGAACAACTCCTTCCCAGTATCCCATCTAACTCTGCCCTCTGGCAGTGGGAAGCCATTCCCCCTTGTCCTGTCATTCCCAAGTCCCTTTCCATCTCTCCTGGAGCCCCTTTAAAGTTGTTGGAATTGTGTGAGTTTGATTCCTGTTTTCTGTGTTTTCATCCTGCAGGTACTGCCCGGGGGGCCCTGACTCTGATTTTGAATATTCAACCCAGTCCTACACAGGATATGAGGTACCAAGGGCATTGCCAACATTCCAGAATCCTGGCTTTGGGTCAGGCTGGGCTTTATTCCTACAACTGACTCACGCTGCAATAATAAAAACAAAAAAAAAGGCTTCATAAACTTCAGGTTCTAAAGCAGCTCAAGGTCTAGGAGTGAAATTCTTAATTACAGTAAATAATGATGAGTTAAAATGTAAAAACTGTGATTTCATGTAAGAAGGGTTGTCCTACACTTGAGAAGGGATGTGGGGAGGTTTTGGGATCCCTGTTCTTAAAGATGGGCAAACAGAGACTGGGCACAGCCCTGATGTTGGAAGGTTTCCCAGAGAAGCTGTGGCTGCCCCATCCCTGGAAGTGTCCAAGGCCAGGCTGGACATTGGTCAGTCCTAACTGACCCTTCTTTCAGTCCTGTCCAGCCTACAGGATTAAAAAAAAGTAGCAATTTTGGGGGAAAAAATACCATCTTTTAGCTGTTAGTGCCTCTGAAATTCCATTAATTCCCTTTTATGTCACTGCCTGCAGTGGTATCTCCCTAAATTTATGTATTTCCAAACTCTTTTCTCCCTGTTGTCTGGAGAAAGTTTAACAGCAGATCTTTAATTTTAAAATTATTGTGGCTGGTTTTAACCCAACGACTCAAAGCTGTAGTAGGGATTTAAAGCAGCAAAATGAGGTAAAATCCAGACTGGATTATTTTGGTGAACAGTGATGCAGCATCCTTTAAGTAGGGATTTTGTCTCTTGTTATCTCAGTGACTTTAAAACTTATCCCGTGAAGGAAATAGGAAAAACAGGAAATGCCAAGTGAATCCAGGATACACAAAACACTTGAAAACCCTTCTTAGAGAATTATTAATAGGCTTCCATCAGCAAGGGATAGAAAAAAATAATCTTTTAGGGATTTCAATTGAAGGAATATGTTCAGCTTAGAGAATATTTGAAGCTCAGGCTGAGTCTAGAGTGAAAAGGTTCTAAAATGAACAGGACAAAAAAAAAAAGTGCTTTGAAAAACACTTTGTGATTTTTGTAATACTTTTGTGACTCACTACAGAAATTTTTTAGCTGTTGGAGTGCATTAAAAATTGAAAAACTGTGTTGTTCCTTTCAGGTCACGTTGCCATTTCAGGATAAAAATGGGTTTGGTTCTATCTTTTTAAGAATATGAGGAGCCAAATTCGTGTTTATAACTGGAAGGACTCTTTGGTTGTGGGTTTGGAAGGCTTTGGGTCAGTTAGGATTTGAAGTCTTCAGCATCTGTGTCAATGCTAAAAGTTGTCTTTTGTTCTTTTTCACTTTTCTTTGGGAAAAAAAAACCTTCTGAAATGAATCTTTTTGTGTTTTTTAGCCAACATCCATGAGGGCCATCCGGGCTCGGTACGATCCCTATCTCCAGACAAGGCACAGAGTGGAACAGGTACAGTTTTACAGGGGGAGGGAATTTCCTTGGGATTGTGATGAAAATAATGAGAATTCTTTTAATTACCTGGACTGAAAGGGTTGAGATCAGCAGCTCCAAGTCCAGCTGGAGATCAGAATCCAGGGATATCACCTGGGGCTGCTTTGGGAAGAGATTGGACTGGGGGATCTCCAGAGGTCCTTCCAACCCCAGTTTTTTCATGATCCTGTAATTCTACCTGAGCTGATTCCCACGGAAAAATTAATTTTATACATTTTAATTGTCCAGTTGTCATTTCCATTAAATAAAAGGTGGGTTTTGAACCTCTCCTGAGATCTGTTCTGTACAATAACTGATTGTTAATAGGAGAAATTCCAGCAAAATTGTCCTGAACTTCTTTGGAATTACTAATTCCTGGTAATTACATGGAGAATTTTGTGCTGAAATAGTGGCTTTCCTACCAAAATTATTTTATTTGGGTCTTTGCTGGAGAGTTGGAAGATGTGAAAAGTTTCTCAATCCTGTCCTGCTTTGGTTAGTTCCCTGTTTATCTCCAAATCCATGGGAAAGTTCTCCATGGATTCGGTGTTTTCTCCCACAAGTTTGTAAGGAGAGTTAGTTCTCCATGGATTGAGGCAGATGCAAGGAATTTTTTTGCTTTCTGGCCCTCTCTAAACTGGTTTCAAACTGGAACCAGTAACTCAAATAATTCTGCTTTGTCAGGAGGCTCCTCTGCTCTAGGTTCAATATCTGCACGGTGTTCTTGCAGTAGAAAAATGACTTTTGAGGGTTTTTTTGCAGGGGGGATGGTTACAAAAAACCTGTACAAAAGTATTGATGATTTGTCATTCATAAGACAGCTGAAGAAAGAAATGCAGTGTAAAAAAACCAGGGATTATGGAGATTATCCAAGAGATAAGTCCCCAGTTGGTCATTTTTCCACCATATCTTTAATTTTACAGCTGAAGCAGCTGGGCCACAGCGTGGATAAAGTGGAGTTCATTGTCATGGGTGGGACATTCATGGCCCTGCCTGAAGATTACAGAGATTATTTCATCAGGAACCTGCACGATGCCCTGTCGGGTCACACCTCCAACAACGTCGCCGAGGCCGTCAGGTGAGAGCCTGGATTTTCCCTGTGGAATTGTTTAAAGTGTTCTTTGGAAAGACTGAAGAGAATTTATTTTTTTTTTTTTTAAAGGGAACGTTTAGCCAAATATGTTTTTAGGAATATTTATAGCACTGTGCACTGCAGAGAGCCAGACCCCCGGGCTCTTCCCGCAGGAAGTGCCAAAACTCCTTCCAATTTTTTGGCATTCCGTCCAGACCCTCACCTTTTGATGCCTCATCACCCCGATTTGGAGTTGTGACGAATCCCACGGCCACGGGATTTATTCCCTTCGGCTGGGGAGGGGGAGCTGCTCCTGCCTTTGAGGGAGGCCAGAGACGTCAGCTCCCGTAAGGAATGAGTCACCCCGGAGAGCGTCAGCGCTCCCGGCTCCGAGCCCCTTCCAGCCTCCAGTGCAGCTCCCCCTGCAGCGTTTTGCTGTGACAGGAGGTGCTCTGCTCATTTTTACAGCTGATTGACCAGAGCTCATCGATTCACACATGCTTTGGGTCAGTAAACACAGAACTTTTCAGTGCTTTTCGCACAAAACTGAAAAAAAAAAAAAGAGGTTTGATGTTTTGGAGCTGTTAAATGAGGTGAGCATCCCCTTGATGGCTTTAGTTTGCTGCCTTGCTGTCGTGTGTTGTTCTTGATGCCGTTGTCATCTCCAACAGAAGTGATTTTAGAACTGAGCAGGACCAGTCCTTTGTATTTGAAAGCTGCAGCTTAATTTGGTTTTCCTCTGGAGGGCACCAAACCCTTCTGCTGGTTTTCTTTCCTTTTTTCCACTTGTCACTCAAAAGACCAAACAGAAAGTGCTCTGCTGCTCTTTCCAAGTGGATTTGATGGAGATAAAATAGCAAACAAGTTGGGCAAAGAGTTGCTGAAGGACAGAGCTCCTTGGGGAAGGAGGGTGGTGGTTGCAGGTTGTCTGTTCAAATCAGTGCCGTGATTCAGGATGTGAGTAGTCCATATTTTCTCTGCTGCAGGTGTCTTAGCTAATTTTATTGGGCCTAAAATAATTTTTCAAGTGGCCTGGCCTTTTGCTCTGCAGATAATAAGGAAACTATTTCTGCCACAGCCCGGGTGACCAAGCCATTTTAAACCCAAAGTCACTCTGAAGTCAGAGCACACGAATCGAGCACAGTGTGACAAAACCTGCCCTGGCAACGTGTGGGTTCTTCAGCAGACAAATAAAGGTTTATATTTTTAACATAAAGCTCATGTTAAATGCTTGGTAAACGGAGTTCTGTGGGAGTTACTCAAGTTGCATTTCGTAAATATTCTAGGGGCGAGAAAATGGGGTTGGAGATGAATCAGGCCTTTTACTTTTTGTGCTGCTTGAGTTTAGTTGTTGTACTGTGTCACTGCAGCATGGGTTGAGGTGGTCAATGACACTTGAAAAAAACAGTCAAGGTTGAGTTTATTTCTCTTTGTGCATGAGCATTCATCTCCTTAGCTACTTCCATCAGCAGAGGCCGTGAGAAATGAAGGATACTGAGCAAGGGAAATGACAGCATTTTCCTTGGTTTAGACTGTGGGCACTGCACTCAGCAGTAACCTGGGATCTGTCTCTCTCATCCCTCACTTTGAATGGGATTCTGGTAGCTTTAATTTTTGTGCAAGTCAGTTTTTAATTTTAGATTTGGTACGATGATGAAAAAAACCTTCGGCCAGGAGAGAATCACAGAATCCCGGAGTGGTTTGAGTGGGAAGGGACCTTAAAGCTCATCCCATTCCACCCCCTGCCATGGACAGGGACACCTTCCACTATCCCAGCTTGCTCCTCGCCCCAGCTCACCTCACTCCAAGCACAGTTTTTCCCCCTTTTGCCCAGTGATTTCTTTTCTTTGCCCTAAACTCGTGCTCTGTGTCCAGCGCTGCCGCTGCAGTGACAGCAAAGCCTTGCCCTGAGCTGAGCAGCACTGAAGGATCATCAATCTGGCATCCTCCTCCTGACGTAATTTTCAATTTTCTTCTTATAATACTTCATCTTGATCAGCCCACTGAGGCTTCTGGTCCCGGCTAATCTGATAAAAAGGATGTGATTCTGTGTCGTTTCAACCAGAACAGCACGACCGGAGCCTGCCGTGGAGGTAGATCCTGTTCCTCACCAGGAACGGGCACTGCGAGCCTGGATAAAGAAATTATCCCTCAAACCGTGTTGGCCCTTGATATTCTGAGTTGGCTTCTGGCTCTCTTGCAGATAAAAACATGAACTCATCAGCCAAAAGTGTGATTTTTACAAAGATAAGCAGGGAAACTTGGAGGCTTTCGTAGCGACTCCGTTAAGTGGAGGAAGGAAATGAATTCCCTGAAAAAGTGTGGCTGGGCTTTAATATTTCTGCAGCACCCCCCTTTTGGGGTAATAAACACTTTTTTAGGCTATCCAGACAGAATTCTTTGCTCGAGGTGCTTTGGTTTCCTTGAGGAATAGGCCGGCCAAGGAGCGAGTAAAGAATTGCAGGGCCAGAGGGGATCTTTGTATTTGCAGAGGGTGTGCAAGAAGACTGAGAAGTTTTAATTTTTCTCTGCTGAGAGCACCACTTTTGGGATTTCTGGGCACTTCTGGGTGCCTATCAAGCGAGGTTGTGGAAACTGGGTGATAAGCTCCCCTTCTTTAGGAGCGGGTTTGCAATTACTGCTAAAGAATCGCCGCCAGCTGGATTTTTCTCCCTGCACCTTGGAGAAACACATCTTTCCCTGGGATTTGCTCCCATCAAGCCCGAGCAGTTGGCTTGATTGCGGCTGCCTTTTGCCGTTTCCTGAGGACAATCAGCCGAGAAGGTGTAAAATGCACATGCAAATGAGAATCGGCTGCTCCTCTCACCTGACCCGTGAGTCATGAGAGGTGTTGGGCTGATTTAGCTGCCACCGTGAGTCACCCGAGCCAGGAGCTGACTTCTAATGAGAGAAGGAGGTCCAAGGAGAGCTCGCCTGGCTTGGGAATGGCAGGAGTCAGGAAGGTGCCCCCCGGCCTGTGCACCCCTGCAGCTCCTTGGGCTGCAGCATCAACTCTGGCTCCTCTTCCTGAGCCAGGCTGGGAGAGGCACCTGGAGAAGAGAAGGATACAGAGAGACCTTAGAGCCCCTTCCAGTGCCTAAAAGGGCTCCTGGAGAGCTGGAGAGGGACTTGGGGCAAGGGATGGAGGGACAGGACACAGGGAATGGCTTCCCACTGCCAGAGGGCAGGGTTAGATGGGAAACTGGGAAGGAATTCTTGGCTGTGAGAGTAATGAGGCACTGGCACAGGTTTCCTAGAGAAGCTGTGGCTGCCCCATCCCTGGAATTGTCCAAGGCCAGGTTGGAGCAACCTGGTCTAATGGAAGGTGGCTGCAGGTGGTTGGAACTGGATAATCTCTTAAGATCCCTTCCAACCCAAACCTTTCCGTGATTTCTATGGTTTGTATGATTTCAGTATTTAAAAAGTGGAGAAATTATTTGTAGCTTTTGATTTTAACAGTATGAATGGTTGCCTGATGTTTGATAAGGTTGTTTGTGGCAAAGTAAGGAGATGACACTGTTGGAACCTCGTGTTCTGCAGTTCAAGTCTCTCCTGTACCTGATCCTTCTGTGCCAATATCCAGGAGCATTTCCATAACAGGTCCCTAATCCAAAACTGGGCGGCCTTTACCTGCCCTCATCAGTCCCTTAAAAGGCTCATTTTCCTCTTGCATCATGAGTTGAATCCCAGAACTTTCAGGAGTGATTGGTGTGGGCTGTGTTTGATTCCTTGTGCAGCAATTGCAGCTCCCGACTCCGCCTTCTCCTTGGATTCAGCATCGATTGCCTGTGCCAGGTGTCCTTTTGTGTTCCAGCATTAGCTGTGTCTTCCCTGGAGCTGGGGAACTGCCACAGACATTATCCTGGTGGGGAGGGAAGTTTCCTTTAGGTACCCCAAAAGCCAGATTGATTTTTGGGGGAACTGGATAGATCCAGCTACTCCCGAGCTCCGCTGGAAGAGAACACACAGGTTTTCCATAACCACAGCTCGGGGCTGGGTTATTGTGTGCCCAGTTTGGGACCTCTTAGCCCAGCAAGGAATTAAAACCAACCCTGAGCACTGGCAGTTCCAGCAGCAGTTGGCTTGGGATGTGGAGCTCCAGATGCCTTTTAAATCCCAGCTGGAAATCACTCCCGAGCAGGCCAGATCGGAGCAAGCCATGGCAGATGTGTTTTGTGGGATTATCACATAATGGGGTTTGTGGAAAGATCATTACATATAAAAGGAAAAACTTCTTCGGGGTGATGGAGCACTGGAAGAGGCTGCCCAGAGAGGTTGTGGAGTCTCCTTCCCTGGAGATGCTCAAATCCCACCTGGATGTGATCCTGTTCCACCTGCTCTGGTGAACCTCCTCTAGACTGGGTGGTCTCCAGAGGCCCTTCCAACCCCAACCATTCCGTGATTCTTTTCTCAAATTCCCACATTATTATCAGGTATCAAGAATTCTTCTGATACAAACTGCAGTTTGTTCCGAGAAATAGTGGTAGGTAGAGACAGAGGGCGGGATTAGATGGGATATTGGGAAGGAATTCTTGGATGTGAGGGGGGGGAGGCCCTGGCACAAGTTGCCCAGAGAAGCTGTGGCTGCCCCATCCCTGAAGTGTCCAAGGCCAGGCTGGACAGGGCTTGGAGCAGCCTGGGATAGTGGAAGGTGTTGGGGTTGGAACTGGATGATCTTTAAGGTCCCTTCCCACCCAAACCAGTCTGGGATTCCATGATTGTGAAGGTTCACAACCAAGCAGCACCTAAATTTGCTTTTCAATAGTGGGGAACAAGCCTGCTTTTAAAAGATGATGCTTTATAAAGTCAAAATCTGTTCTAAATTTCCCAAATAAGACTTCAGGAGGACAGAGCTTCCTGCCTGGAAGTCTGGGCTTGCTGGTGCTGTGTTTTAACCAAGATTTAGCCTTTTTTGCTTGACTTTTAGGACACTGTGAACTTACTTGGGGTAACAAATGAGCATTTTGTGCCTGTGTCTGTATTTCCCTGACCCCACAGCGAGAAATTCTGGAAAGAGGTCGGAGCAAACCTGTTTTACCCCGTGGTTCCTACAGGCGGGGAAGATGCTGTCCTGCAATTCCAGTTGGCTCCATTGACATACGGCGCTCGTTCCGCTAATGTCTCTTAATTGTGCTTTCTGAGTGCTAATTGTGACTCCAGCAAAAACAAGGCAGGGTTTGACTCACTCTGCAGTGATTCATGCTGGGGCCATTGTGGAGGTTGCTGTTCTCCTTTTATCTACCTTGACCCCTCTGCTCGAGGTTACCCCTTCCAGAACAGGCAGCCAAGCCACCCTTCAGCTGCCGGAGCTCGCCCTGGGGGCAAATCCGTGGAATTTGGGAAGGATTTAAGAGCCGTTTAAGAAGCTTCTTCTCTGCTTGGGGGTGGGGAGGGGGGAGCCCGGCGTGGGGAAATCGCCCCGTTCCAAATTGCCGGGATTTGATGGTCAGATCCCAGCCCTCTCCTCGCAGTAATGATGGGGTGCGGTGACAGGGAGGCTCTGGAAGCTCTCCCAGCTCCATCCCGAGCCGCTGTAATTGCCGGCTTAAGCTCCGATGGCAGCGGCGATTTGGGCAGCAGGAGGATGTGGGGACTCACCGGCTCCTGTGCCCGGCAGGAGGGAGGGAATAGCGGGAGGCAGCACCGTTGGGAATTGCCGTGGCCGGATCCGTCAGAGCTCGGCTGGCGAATCCCTCCGGACACCCGAGTGGGCAGCAGTTCCTTGGTGCCAGGCAGGAGATGAGTGGCTCTTGTGTCAGTGCCAGGTCATTCACAGCATGGAATCTGCCCAAATTTCCCTTTGTTCCCAGAGATTTGGATGTTCTGGAAGAGCAGGCAGAGTTGCTTTGTTTCCAGCTCGGCCGTGGGGAGGCCCTGGCACAGGTTGGCCGGAGAGGTTGTGGTCTCCTCATCCCTGGAGGTGTCCAAGGTCAGGTTGGATGGGGCTTGGAGCAACCTGGGATAGTGGAAAGTGTCGGGATTGGAAGTGGGTTGGTTTTAAGGTCCCTTCCCACCCAAACCATTCCATGTTTGCCATTACAACCTGTTTGTGGCAGAGTGTTTATCCCTAAATGCCTTCAGTACAGATAAGTCTTGCAGAATTTAAGGAATTTTACCCCAGAAAGCTGGCTGGCCTTTGTTGCCATCCCATTAGTTTGGCACTACTCATTTCCTGCTGCATTTTCCAGCTCTTAACTGCTGATGTTGTTTGGAAGATCTCTTAAGTGAAAGTCGTTTCATCAGATCCTAATCTTGTTATGGGGAGCTGTTCATCTTCTTTGCTCCTGCAGCTGTGGAATGGGATTGCTTATCCAGTTATCTGCCCTATTACTATTTCCCCCTGCCTGTGAAATACTCAGGTTTGGGATGAAATACGGACAACTTGGGAAGATGGATGTGAGGAAGCCAATCCCACGCCTTTCTGGGGTGTGATACTGTGCGATTTGGGGTTTTCCAAGGAGGATGCCGGCACCAAACCTATCTCCCTGCGAGGATTCCGAGGTGTCCGTGCTTATCCAGGGACCGGAACCACACCAAATGTAGGAATATTTGTAAATGCCATCGATCCATGTTTTACCCCCGTGCTGCT
Source organism: Ptilonorhynchus violaceus (assembly GCA_013397565.1). NCBI lineage: Eukaryota > Metazoa > Chordata > Aves > Passeriformes > Ptilonorhynchidae > Ptilonorhynchus > Ptilonorhynchus violaceus. The sequence goes on from VZRJ01006593.1 coordinate 568,794, forward strand.
GGAAAAGGGTGGCGGCCTTAGCGGTCATGACATTGTCAGAGCTTAAATAATGAATTTCCCTTGCCTTTTTCTGTACATTTTCAGCAAATTACTGCTGAACACCTGCCAGAGGGAATACTCTGCTCGTTTTTGCTGCTTCACTGCTGTGCCCGTGTCATTTGGCAAAGCACAACAAGTTCTCCGGTGACCCGCACTAAAATGTTAATGGCGGGATGGGATCTGAGTGGCCAGCTGGGATTGGTGGCTGGAGATGGAGCTTTATTCGTGGCTTGGCCACCTGTATGAATTTAAACCTGGCCCGATGATGATATGGGTCTGACTCCGGTCGTGCTGGTGATCCGAAGGTAATGTCACAAAGGGTGGTGTGTGTGGATAAGCTTCCCGGGTTAATTCCCTCATCATTTACACCATCCTGTGGATTACAGGAGCAGTTGCTGTTGTATTCTGATTTTCCAGGCAGGCAGAAGCTCACAAATTATTGATTTCTCCGAGCTCCAGAAGGATGCAAGCGATCCTAGACCGACGATCCCACGCCCTGCAGAGCTGACAGGGGACTCACCCTCCCTGGTTTTTTGCCTTCTTTCAGCAGAGATTGCTTTGCAGCCCGGATGAAAAGGGGCTGGTAAAACAGGGTAGATGTGGTTTATGGTTCCCTCAGCTGTGCTGTGCCTGCCTCATTGACGCCGTAAACCGAGCCCCGCCGCCTTTCGGCAGCGCTAAATTAATTCGAAAGAAAACTCATTTTCTGGTAACGTGGTGGGTGCAATAGGCATGGCAAAAAAAAAAAAAATAAAAGGAAAAAAAAAAAGGCAGGTTTAATTTTTGTATTTTTGGAGAAGGATGTGGAGAAGTGTTGGGGGATGTTGTGCCAGGCAGAGCAGGGGGTGTTGGATTGGAAATCCGTGTAGCTGCAAAGGCGCCCTGGGAGTCTCTGCTTCCTCATGGCCCAGCAGTTTGGGAAGTTGGATGCTCAAAAGCTGGGAACAGACAGAGCTGGGGGGGGTGTTTGTGCAGCCTGGGTTTGCTCACCCTCTGTCTGGGCCTGGGGTTGTACAATTACCTCAATTTTTAACTCTCTCTGCACGACCTTTGCCTGCTTCATCTCCAGAGACAGTTTGTGTACTGCTCTAAAAACTCTGAAATTAGTGGGAAGGACCTTTGTTCCTTTGGTAAAAATAACATTTCCCCTTTTCTCTGGCAGCTCTGGGGTGAGATGTGGGTTCAGCTTGTGGGTCAAGAGCTCAGTCCAGATGTTCCCGTGTGCCTGATGTGCCCTTACAGGAGGTGAACTCAGTGGGGAGGGATCCAGCTCCTGCTGGGTCTGTGTTTCCCTGGGCTCTGACTGCCGTGGGAAGGGAGAGCCCAGCTCCATGTGGATGTTTGCATCCAGGAGCTGGATCCCACCCCAAGAGCCTTGGCTCCGTTGAGGGCTGGGAGAGGAGGAGTTTCCACCTCCATCTCCTTGAGCTCGTGCTGGTTTATGGAAGATACTCCCGTGTCTTCCAGTGTTGGGTTTTGGTTCCATTCTCTTTTCCAGCTCATAAAATCATGGAATAATTAGGTTTAAAAAGGACCTTTAAGGTCATCAAGTCCCATCATCAACCCAGCACCACCACCATGGATGTCAAGTGCCACATCCACATGTGTTTTGAGCACTTCCACGGATGGAGACTCCACCACTGCCCTGGGCAGCCCATTCCAATGCTTTACAACCCTTTTAGGGATGGAATTCCTCCTAGCATCCAATCTAAACCACCCTTGGCACACTTCAGGCCACTCCCTCTCGCCCTGTCGCTTGTTCCTTTGGAGGAGAGACCCACACCCAAAATCCCTGCTTTTCCCCACCTCCAGGAAGACACAAGTGGTCACTCACCTTTGGCTGTGCCCTTTTGCTGTCTCTTCCCTGTGCATTTGTCTCATTGAAAGCCAGGTCGTGCCATTGGAGGGGCTTGTGTTTGACCTCACCCCATCCCAGGAACTTGCTCCTTGGGGGCAACACATCCTCCCTGGAGCTGCCAGGGATGTCCGTGCCCGAGGACGATGCAGTTCTAAGCGACTGTAGCAGCTCAAAGCTGAAATAATTTCCCAAACAATGACTCAACCACCATTAAAAGTTGAGTGGAATCATAAAACGGTTCGGGTTGGACGGGACCTTAAAGCTCATCTCATTCCAACCCCGTGCCACGGGCAGGGATGAGAGGAGCTGTTGGCACCTTGGAGCCACGGGGGGCAGCAAAAGGAGTTGGGGAAGCGGCACCAGGAGTTCCTGGAGCTGCTGCAGGAAACCCCAGGCGTGTTTTTATGGGAAAAACAAGAGTGTGGGTTTTTGTAGAGCTTTCCCGAGCGCGATCGTATCGCAGCTTTATAGGTGAGGGACTTGCTTTGGCAAGGGAGCGAGATGAGCTAAACCACAGCTTTCCACTGGCATCATTGTGGCTGATGGCTGCTTTTTATTAGCTCTCTTTATAATTTTATTGATACAATTTCTTTGTTTCCTCAAAGCAGCAATCAAGCTGTTTTCCTTCCTCGAGCTAAATGTTTTCTCTCGCGGAGTCAGACGGGGACGAGGAGCTGAATCCCATTTGAGAGGTGGGTAAAGAAACTGCAAGGCAAGGGCTGTGCTGGACACTTCCTTCATGCAACAGCACTTTGAGGGCATTGAGTTCTCAGAGTTACTGGCAGCAGAAGTGGTTATTTTGCTCAATAACAGCTGAGAAGTGGCTGTTCCTAAGGATATGCGACTTTTCCTTAGGCCGCAGTGAGTCGATATCGGGGCTGAAATTGGAGCTGGATTTTTTGAAAGTCCGTGCCAGTCTCGCCCAGCGCTGTCTCTCTCATCAAGCGCAGCAAGAAAAACCTCAGATTTCAAGGCTGGATTTAATAAAAGAGGCTGTCGTGTCGTTTCTTCCGTAATTTTAGATGTGAGGGGTTGTTTTGTTTTTTTTTTTTTTTCCTCCCGAATCCTTTGTTAGCCCACGCCTGTAACTCCGTATTGACTATTCCCTGGGAAACTGTCGTTGTAATTATGACCTAATCGTTGATGGTATTGATCTGGCAACAGGCAGGGAAATGGTTGTTCTTTCAAGTTTTCCTGAAGTAATTGCACGGCAAAGCCGTGAGGAATCGAGGGCGAATCTTGGGCGTCTCCTCGTGGAAGTTTTCCACCAGGCTTTGCTTCCCTTAAATTCCCCGCTGGTATTCCGGCGTCGCCGTGGGGACGCGGCTCGTTGTTCCCTGGGATGTGTCGTCTGCTTCCATACGCTCGGATAAAGGGGGAAAAGGGATGGAGAGGAAAACCTGCCCTCTGGGAATAGCTGATATCGATTGCCTGGTAGGGGTGGAATGTAACGAAAGGTCGAGGAAAATCGTGCTGGAATCCACAGAAGGGACCAAAATGGGACAGAACTGCTTCTTTTGAGGGTTTCTATTGCTTGGTGAAGAGGCAAAAGTGAGCAAATTGAGACCAAAATGAAATATTGAACAAATGCTGCCCGACCCTCCTGCCTGTCTCTCCTTGAGAGGAGCACAGGCTGATGCTCAAAGCAAAGAGACACTTGTGAGTGTTTATCCTGGATTACTGCACGGAAATTCCTCCTTGGATTACTCTCCTCTGATGGTGGTGAGGCCCTGGCACAGTTTTCCCGGAGAAGCTGTGGCTGCCCCATCCCTAAAAGTGTTCCAGGCCAGGTTGGGTGGGGCTTGGAGCAACCTGGGACGGTGGAAGGTGCCCCTGCCATGGAACAAGATGATCTTTAAGGTCCCTTCCAACCCAGCCCACTCTGTGATTGTGGGATTCTATGAAATTCCCAAATTGTTCCTGAGAAATGCATTTGATTCTTTCTAAAATGTCAGGGCTTTGAACATCTCTGATTTTCTCTCTTTGTGCTGAGCATCTTTTTGTTCCAAGCTTTTCCTTCTGCACCACCGACCAAAAAATGGTTGGGAAGATCGTTCTGTTTGGGGTTGGTCACCCTCACAAATGGGGTTTTCCCCAGCTCAGTGTGGGTTTGGTAGCCTGGCAGGGCACATCATCACTTTTTTAAGAGAAATTAGTTTATAAGTGACGTGCTTGGGACATGGGTGGGTGCTGGGCTTGGCAGTGCTGGCAGAATGGTTGGGCTTGATGATCCTAAAGGGCTTTTCCAAGCTTAGCAATTCAGGATTCCGTGATTCTGGATTGGGAAGGAGCTGCAGTTTGGCAGAGGAAGCTTCACCCTCTTCTGTAGCAAGTCCAGGGCCTTCAAACTTCTGGTCCTCTGAACCTTTTCTGTAGCTTTGTCACGTCTTTCAGGATGACATTCATGGCTGCTTCCCTTTGGGTGTCATTGTCAGGTGCTATTAGTGGGAATTAAAGGAGATGGGAAGTCTGTAGGAGCGTCCTGGGAGCAAGGGCAGGAGCTTTGGGATGGCTGGTTGGGTGTGTAGCCAACCATGCCATGGTTTCATCATCCAGGATCTCTTTGTCTTGGCTGCAGGAAACCCAGGCTGGGATGATCAGTGGTGTGTTGGACCTTCCCTGTATAAGAGGAATTCTTGGGATTTTTTACTGACATTCACATATTAAGCTGAGATTTAAAGTCCCTGCTGAAGGGAGCTGTGTGCACTCCTCACCTGATAAATTGAATATGGGATATTTTACCAGCACTTTGAGTATTTTCCCCTTCCAGACATACTGCAAAATGTGTTTTGCTGCTGTGTTGGACCTCGGTTGTATTTATTAGGACAAGTGTTTGTTTTCTTTAGCTGCTCAAAAAACCCCAAACCACCTCCCTCTTTATGTGGATTGGGTACTGAGAGGGTCTTGTTGCCCCAGAGCTCGTTTCCATCCCGTGGCAGATGAATTCCTGCCCTCTGGCTGCAGGAAACGCTTCCAACAGCACCTTCAGGTTGTGGTTTTCTCCGAAGCATTTGACAAACCTGAGTAACTTTGCCTGGATTTCTGGAAACCAGAATCCCTTCACCGGATTGTGGGGATAAGGGCGGAGGCGTCGCACGCAGAAATTATTGGAAGGTCTTCAGAGATGGACTAAATGATCAATTAACACAACAGAGGGAAGTCATTAGTGGTGTCCCAGAGGAATCTGTGCTGGAACGGGTTGTTTTGATCTGTTGGGAAAGGGCAGGAGAAAATCAGTGTAGATATAAAGCAGTGTTTATTAAAAAGATTTTTTTTGCCTGTTTTACTGCAGAACAACGATCTCCAAGTTGGCTGGTGCCAGTCAGGAATAAGATTTTAAAGTTCTGGTTGATAAGTGTGGGAAACACAGCCTGGGTGCTTGGTATTAGTTGAAAAACCAGCTCAGTGTGAGGAATTACAGTGATGGGAATAGAGAGGAAACTGGGAAGTGGCGTTGTGGAGCCGCCTCGTTCACAGCTTGAACCTTGTTGGGTTCTTCCTTTCGAAAATCAGGGAGGAGGAAAATGATGCTGTGGAAGCAGGGAAGAGAGATTTGAGAGGGATGTAATAGAGATTTATGAAGTCCTGAGCGGCACAGGGGAGACAAAAGGAGGGTAAATGTTGATTATCTCTGACACAACGAGAACTGGGGGTATCCCGTGGAATGGGAATTGAATCCAAAGGAATCATTTCTTTGTGCAGGCCATGGTTGGGTTGAGAGTGACCAAACACACTCCTAGGAAAAATATCCAGTGGGAAATGCTGAGTCCTGAAGACACCAAACCCACTAAAGGCATCAGGGAGCCCCTGAAAATGGAATAATTGGCAACTGCGAGGGTTTTCCAGGGAAATACCTCTGCAGCTTTCCCTGTCTAAGCATCTGCACCAGCCATGGGGGGATGGAATACTGGGCTAAACTGACCTTTGGATTTGCCCAAGGCAATGTTCCTGTGTTCCTGGAGCTTGTGCAGATCCCTTGTTCCACCTCCAGCCCTGTTTTTTGTGGCATTCCAGCTGCCATCTGAGGGCAGGTCAGGGATTCATAGGATATCCTGAGTTGGAAGGGACCCACAAGCCCAATTCCAGGTCTCCCTGAGCTTCATTGTGGGAATCTGGGACCTCGTGTTGCTGCTTCTGTTCTGGGAGCAACGTGAAGCCAAAATCTCCAAACCATAATTTGGCTCAGCTCACTGGGACAGGTTTGGGAAAGGCAGAGAGCTCCCATAAGGGAGGAGGAGATAAGCACTGCCTTGCCCAAATTAGCCTTGTTTTGGCTTTTTTTCCCCCCTCTAAACCTTGATTTTTTACGGAGTTGGGTAGAAAACCAAGGACGCAACTCGTCTCCTGTTGGAGCCACGCTTTTGCCTCGTTTGAAATATTTCACCCCAGCATCTGTTAATTCATTCCTGGTGTTTGCAGTTCCAGCTGGCTGATAATTTGTTGCTGAACAAAAACAACAAAAAAAAATTCTCTGGGTTGCTGTTGCCTCGAACTTGATGGATGGGAGCTCGGAAAACACCGCGGGCTCACAAAACCCGGCGGCGTTAGAAGGTCTTGTCAGGGTTTTCTGTTCAGTGTCCTTTTTTTTTTTTTTTGCTTCCTGAGCTAAGACAGACCTTCCAGGACCTGCTTGGCTGTCTCTGAGAGCAGGCAGTGATTATGGCTTTTTGGGATAATTATGCATTTCTCAGCCCGGCGCGGAGAGAGCGGAGCGCGGCTCCATCCCGGCTGTCAGGAATGGCAGGATCCCTCCTTGCCCAGAGGTCCTCGATCAAAGCTGGGAGTGATGGAAAAATAAACCCAACCACCCTTCCCTCTCCAGCCACCGCCATTCCCTGCTCCTGGTTACAGCCAGGGGGTTAATTAGGATGGCTTGGATGGGGCCTGAAGCGTCTTTTCACTGGAGCCGCTTGTGCTGGTGCTGTGCCTTTTCTTGGGAGGGTTTTCAGGTGGCAGAGCTGCTCCTTGGGGTTAAAACGTGGTGGAAACGTCAAGAAACAGAGAAAACTCTGTGTGTTTTAGGGTTTTTTTTACCTCAGAATCCCACTGTGGGTTTGGAACCAAGTGGCACAGCAGGAGGGAGCAGAATTGCCTGGGATTTATCTGCTGGTATCTCATGGGAAAAAATTGTTCTCCCTTATCTTTTAGCAGGCGTAGATACTGCTGCCTTCTGCAAAATTGGAAAACTGTATTTTAGCCCATAAACGGCTGTATTTTAACTAACTTTTCTCGGGGTTTGAAAGCTCGAACCTCGGGAAGCCGATGCTGCTAAGAAACCAAACCACTCTGTCCTACTCCTGGTGCTGGTGATAAAGAGAGCACCGAAAGGTTGTAATAAAAATGTTGTAATAGAAGTGCTGTAAGGAAAAGGGAGCAGCAGAAAGCCAAATAACTGGCATTTAAGCTTTCAGAAATACTGAAATAACCGGGCAATCATCAAACCTGCAGCTTTTGAAACAAGTCAGCTAAGATGCCACCTGCTTTGTGAGAATATTCCCTGATTCTGGGTTCATTCACAGGGAATTGTGGATGCTGAATTAATTCCTGCTTGGCTGTGTTTCGGAGGCTGCCCTGTGGTAAAGCAGAGCTGTTGGGGATCAAGAGCAAGGAGGGCATTTCAGGAATAGGGGAGGATGTGCTGCGTGAGATCCTCGTGGGTTATATTGACATTTTCCCCTTCAGAAACCTGTGGGGTCATTTTTGGACTCGATTCTACAATTATAGATGTCATTGTCTGTCTTGAGCAGTGCCACTGTGTTTATAAACCCACAAGGGGTGTATTTACAACATGTGGGACCTGTTTGATGTTCCTAATCTTTGCTCTTCCCAAAGATAAGACCAGAAACTTTCTGCCCAGGACTCCTTCGGTCGCTGATTAAAATTCTTAATTTTCACACCCAAATCCTCCCAACATTCCCTTCTTTCCACAAGACTTTTAAGGATTTTTTTCTGAGGTAAATTGGAGCAGCTCTGGGGTGGCAGCAGGGCCAGGGCAGTGCCCGTCCCCTGTGCTGGCACTGCTGGGGCACCTCCCAAGAAGAGAGACCTGGAGGGGCTGGAGCGTGTCCAGGGAAGGGAACGGAGCTGGGGAAGGGGCTGGAGCACCAGGAGAGACTGAGGGAGCTGGGAAAGGAGCTCAGCCTGGAGAAAAGGAGGCTCAGGGGGGACCTTCTGGCTCTCCACAACTCCCTGACAGGAGGGGGCAGCCAGGGGGGGTTGGGCTCTGCTCCCAGGGAACAAGGGACAGGATAATAGGAAATGGCCTCAAGCTGTGCCAGGCGAGGTTCAGGTTGGATATTGGGAACTGTTCCTGCCTGGCACAGCTTCCCAGGGCAGTGTTGGAGTCCCCACCCCTGAAGGAATTTAAAATCCCTGTGGATGTGGCACTTGGCGACATGGACCAGTGGTGGCCTTGGCAGTGCTGGGGAATGGTTGGATTTAATGATCTTAAAAGGTCTTTTCCAGCTGAAATAATTCTGTGATTTGCAGCTGTTTGTTGGTTTGGTTTTGTTTGGGGTTTTTTTGGGATAGGCTCGGGGTGGATGAGCAGCAGGGCCTTCCCCTTCCCAGCTGTGACCACTGCGATGGGTTTGGCATTGAAGCACCACACTTTATGGAAATTGCTGCTCTTGGCCAATCCTTTGGCTCATCCAGCAGGGATTGAGTAAAATGAGCATCTTCCTAATTTATTCCATCTTTAAGAATCGTAGAACGATGGAATGGTTTGGATGGGAAGGGACCTTAAAGCCCATCCCATTCCACTCCTGCCACGGGCAGGGACACCTTCCACTATCCCGGGTGGAAGGCCAAGCTGGCCTGGAACACTTCCAGGGATGGAGTAGTGCTGGAATGTCCTGCAGGCGAGTTTTTGGGGGCTCTTGGGCTGCATGAGTTGATTTAGATCCTTCCCTTCTTTCCTAAACATTTCCTGGCGATTGCTTCTCTTTGCTGCTGCCTTTGAGCCTCTTGTTCTTGGAGCTTCTCCTGCTTCCTGTGCCTCTTCCTGCTCTTTTTTTTTTGTCCTCTTTCTGTTCTCTGCAACTCCAGAACCCACAGAGCAGGGAACTGGTTTAAAGAAGTGTGATAATCTCTGTGTGAACCTCCCCTGCTCCGTTCCCGGGGTTGGCGTTCTCGGAGCTGCCTGGGATGAGCCCAGTCATCCTGGCTCCCGGCCATCCCCATCCCAGCTGGGGATTTGGGAAGCTGCCGGAGTCCTGGCTGTAAATAATTGAGTCTTTGATCTTCGGGTCTCTCAGCTGACTGAGGCTTTTGTCTGGAGAGCAAAGTTTAATGGAGAGGCTTTGTTAAATGAGTTGTTTTCTGCCAGAGCTGTGCTGTCTGATTTGTCTCGGAGTGAGGAAGCACTCGAGCCCCTGTGTCTGTTGGAGAGGTGGCTGCCTTTTTCACCTAAAAAAAAAAAAAAAGAGTTTATTTAAGGGACAGATTCTGATCTGAAGGTCTGTTTCATGTCCCAGCTCCCTCTGCGAATTCGCTCCAATCTTCTCCAGTGATTAAAATTAATTATCTCACCTTTACCTCTCCCTATTTCAGACAGCTCTGTAATCACTGACTTCACAAAACCTGTCTGTACAAATCTTGAGGCTTCTGTGGCTCTTCATTTGCATGACTTAGCAGCTGCTTCATTTGCATAATGAACCTCTGTGGTCAGTCTATTATTAAAATTGCCCTGCTCTCGTCTCGTGCTGTTCTCTTGTCCTGATTCCTGATTATTCCTCGGATGGTGTGGGGATCCTCAGTGCTGCCCTGGTACGAATAGCAAATGATTCTGTTCCAGGCAAGGAGGAGAAATACTCCAAAGGGTTTGTTGGTGCTTGGGAAGATAAAATCCATCTCCTCTGGAGCCAGGCTGGGAGAGGTGGGAGTGTTCACCTGGAGAAGAGAAGGATCCAGGGAGATCTTAGAGCCTCTTCCACAGCTTAAAGGGGCTCCAGGAGAGCTGGAGAGGGACTTGGGACAAGGGATGGAAGGACAGGACACAGGGAATGGCTTCAAACTGGAAAAGGGAAGATTGGGTGGGATATTGGGAAGGAATTCTTAGCTGGGAGGGTAGGGAGGGTCTGGGCTGGAATTCCCAGAGAAGCTGTGGCTGCCCCATCCTTGGAATTGTCCAAGGCCCGGTTGGAGCACCCTGGGCTAGTGGAAGGCGTCCCTGCCCATGGCAGGGGGTGCGAGATGAGCTTTGAGGTCCCTTCCAACCCAAACCATTCCACCATTCCACGATTCCATGAGCAGGGGTGGAGTTTTCAGCTTGAATTCATCGAATTTCTCGGGGTTTTCTCTGTTTCCCTTCTCGTGGTAATTAGTAAAGTTCAATTAGTTATCAGTTATCAACATCTTGACCTCTTGTGTGTGAGCATCCTGAAGTCACTCCGTGGATTTTCAAGCCAGCCTTGGCAGCAAAGGATTGTCACTGACCCCAGCGCTTCCTGATGGGATTCTGCTGTTTTTCCCTCCGGGCTTGTGTTCCACGCTCGTGTTGGAGCAGTCGTTTCTCAGGGCTGGCAGCACCATCCGTGCTGGAGAGGGGGAAATCAGGGATAAATCCACGTCCCGGGGTAAATTGTGTACAGGCGAGCTGCGTACGACGGGAGAATGTAAAGCAGCTTTTCTAGGAATGGTGCAGGGATTCTATTCCGAGAAGCACCGAAATATCCAGAAATTTTTTTTTCGGATTTTAAGTCACAGGATCATGAGCTTTCCGTATGATTCAGCAGCCAAATTACCCCCGGCTGTATAAAGAGTGGAAAATTGGATGGGAATAGGCAAATCGTGTCCCATCTGGATGCGGTTGTGGTGGGGCTGCTTTTGGTGAAAAGGCCACAAAAAGCTGGAGAAAAGCTGAGAATGGATACGGGAATGATGTAAGGATTAGGATTGGAAAGCAGGGATTGGAATGAGATGAGCTTTAAGGGCCCTTCCAACCCAAACCATCCTGGGATTTTGTGAATACTCGACAAGACGCAGAATTCCTTGGATCTGACTCCTGACACCTGAATGGCAGAGTGGAGCAGGACAATCGATTCAGGAGATTCCTGGAGGGAATTGTGCTGGGTTGTTGGCTCATCCAGAGGGCTGGAGAGGGACTTGGAGTGCCAGGGCACAGGGAATGGCTTTCCACTGCCAGAGGGCAGGGTTAGATTGGGAAGGGGGAGGGAATTGGGAAGGAATTCTTCCCTGTGAGGGTGGGGAGGCCCTGGAATAGAATTCCCAGAGAAGCTGTGGCTACCCCATCCCTGGAACTGTCCAAGGCCAGGCTGGACAGGGCTTGGAGCAACCTGGGCTAGTGGGAGGTGTCTGAGATGGCTGAGATGATCTTTAAGGTCCCTTCCCACCCAAACCACTCTGGAATTCAGGGATTCAAAAGCTTTTCCCACCAAGGAAGAGGTTATTCCTAAGCACACCTCAGTTTTCCTGTCCTTTTTCTCTGCTGACCTGTCTCGGATCTGCCCATGCTTTAAAATAAGAGATCCTGGCAATTTGGTTAAAAAAATCCCATAAATCCCTGTCTGTCCTGATGTAAATCCAGTATTTAGGAGAGAACTTTACAGGATTTCCTGCCCTTTCCAGGTCTCTGAGCTCTGTTTTACAGCTCACCCTTGGCTCAATCAATGGCTGTGCGCTGGAAAACGTGGAGACCGAATGAAATCAGTGTCAGATTGATTTTTTTTATAAAATATAAAATGTAATTTAGTCTCATAATGCAGCTTTGTGCTGCCTAATAATAACCAGTTCAGCTTTTATGGGCACTCTTTGATAACTCCCTCCAGAAAATGGCAGGTTATGTAAATCCAGTAAAGCTTTTAATTCATGTCCACTCCTGATCCTTTTTGTGTTTGGCTTCTCAACTCCTCAAATTTCTGCCTCTGGTGTTAGGTTTTAAACGGAATAGACTTTTCCTTTTGCAAACAGGCGAAATGTTGATTATCTGAGTGGACCTTTCGGGTCTGCAAGTGGAGAAAAGAGAGAACAAAAGTCAAATTTCTTTGTTTTTCTTCAGGAAATGATGGTGATTAAATAATTTTTACCCGCCCTCTGTATTCCCAGCCTGATCTGAGGTGTGACTATGAGCCAGGTACCCTTTGTCACAAATTATCTGCTGACTCCTTCCCCCCCCCCCCACTTTAGCTCTGATTTTTCTCTTTAATTCTTGCAGATCACGTCTTTAAAAGTGGGTGTTTGGGAGTCTGCTGTTAATGAATCACACTTTGGCTCTGCTTTCCCTGACGTGGTAAACAATGGTGCTGTTGGGCTGTCAGATTAGTGAGCCACAAACTTGGAAATGTTTTACGTAGTTTTTATTGGTTTGTTGTTTTTTTTTTTTTTAAAGATGCTTATTTTGATGGCCTGTCCCCCAAATAACTCGCTTTCTATATAGATTTTAACAGTTTGAAGGGAGTTAATATTTTTTTAATGAGCCTGAGCCCACTTGGAGTTGTGGTTGTTTTTTTTTTTGCTGGGTTTTTGTGAGGTTTGAGGGATTTTGATTGGGTGGTTTTTTTTCTGGTGAAATTGTGTTCCATCCTGCTCTGAGGTAGCTCTGGAGCTTTATTCTCCTCCAGAATTTTCCAGTTATCCGGAAATGGGATGATGAATCTTTACAGACTCCTAATAAAGAGCTGAACTTAGTCATCCTTTTGATTTGGGTGTGCAATATTCCTGCAGGTATAGGAATAACTTCCTCAAGGTGTCCCCTTTTCAGCAACATTTAATATTCATTCCAAGATCATCATTTGGGGCCATTAAAGAGACTGATATTCCTCCAAAACCACGGCTGTTCATCCTGCCCACATCCTGGCTTGGGACTTATCCAGGTTCTCTCTGCGGTTCCAGGAGAAGTTTCCCCCTCTTCCTGCTGTAAATCTTTTCTCCTGGGCTGCAGTTCTGTTACACAACCACCTGAAAGTGCAGGAAAGGTGCTCCAGTGAATCGATTCCTGCATGGAAAGGAATATTCTCCTTGCTGGGGGTGCTGGAGATTATGGTGATCGATGGTTTCCCTTTGTGAACTTTAGTTCAAGGCTGCTTGGGATTTTTTTTTTTTCTCCCCCTTTTATTTTCCTCTGTCACGGGTCAGTAACTTCCCATTTGTCATCAGGAGTGGGGTTTTTTTACAAGCTGGAGTAATTAGTCTTTGTTAGACCTCCAATGATAAAGGGCAGAGAAGGAGACAAAAGGGTAACGATGAGTTTTGTTTCAGCGTTAGGCTCTTTCGGCGAGGTTGGGAACGCGCTGCTTGCTCCAGAGGGGAAGGGATTTGTGGGATTTTTCATGGAAAACCTCGTACATCTCGTGAAGCCCCCTCCAGGCTGCCACACTCCGGCTCTTTGTCGTACAAAACAACCCCCAGATTGGATTAATCTGTATTTTTAATACATCATTTCATCCGCGCCTTGCCCAGATATCAAAGGAATTTTAACCCGGAATCAATTCTGGGAAAGCCACATCAAACCCCTCACCTGGAAGTTGTGGGGCAGCCCTTCCAAAATTCCCTTAAAAGGAAAACCTTGGAGGTAAAACTCGAAGAGTTTTAAGGAAAGCTGGAATTCTGTTGGGGCAGGTACTCGGAGCGGAGCCTGACCAAGTGCGTGGGGATCACGATCGAGACGAGGCCGGATTATTGCCTGAAGCAGCACCTCAGCTCCATGTTATCCTACGGATGCACCCGCCTGGAGATCGGCGTGCAGAGCGTCTACGAGGACGTGGCCAGGGACACCAACAGGTGAGCGGGGAATTCCCTGGAATCCCGGCTGCTTCGGGGCGGGATGAACCTCAGAGCTCGTCCCCTTCCGCCCCCGGCGCCTCCCGCTATCCCGGCGTGGGCACTGCCGGGGATGAGGCAGCCACAGGTTCTCTGGGAATTCCAGCCCAGCCCCTCCCCACCCTCACAGCTGAGAATTCCTTCCCAAGATCCCACCCCAATCTCCCCTTTCCCAGTGGGAAGCCATTCCCTGTGTCCTGTCCCTCCAGCCCTCATCCCATGTCCCTCTCCAGCTCTCCCGGAGCACCTTGAGGCTCTGGAAGGGGCTCCAAGATCTCCCTGGATCCTTCTGGAATACCCTTGAGTAGCTGTTTCCTTGGCTAATTCCCATTTAACGGAGACTGTTGAAACATTTTGCTCATTTCCTTGCTTTTGTGGCCTGTCAGGAAAAATGAACAAACCACGGTGGCTTCGTGGCTTCCCTGGTGACATTTTGTAGAGCACGGCGTGAGAAAATGGAATTGGGATGTTTTAGTTTTAAGCTCAGATTCTTTCCTTGTGTTAAACACATCTTTTTTTTAGTGTGTTCATTCTTTCCCTGTGCTGTACACCTCTTTTTTTAATGTGTCCGTTCTTTCCCTGTGTTGCACGCCTCTCTTTTTAATGTATACTTTATTTTCTTGTATTGAACACATCTTTTTTTTGACGTGTTCATCCTTTCCCTGTGTTGTACACCTCTTTTTTTAACGCATCCATCCTTTCCCTGTGTTGTACACCTCTTTTTTTTTTTAATGACCTCATAAATAAAAGCAGTTTTGTGAGGTGGAACATGTGCTGGTAGTTCTTTGTCCCACATAAATCGTGGTCTGTAGGGTTGAGTAGCTGCAATGCCGTGTAATTCCTTGGGGTTTTTCACCTGCAAACAACTTGTTCCCTACTCCAGGTACCTTTCTGGGACAGGAGAGGTTGAGTGATTACCCACAGTCATTCCAGGCATAGAGAATCCCTAGGGATTGGAAAATGTGTTTTCAGGAGGCAATGGGATTTATTCCTCGTCATCCTGGATCCGTGGCCAAAGGAATTGTCCTCTGTAGGAGAATGTGGAGCATTTTCTTCACTCCACACCCCCCCCAAACAAGCCAATCTCTCTTTTAATTATTTATTGCAAGTCTGATCATGCTGAGATTTGAAAACAAGTGATTTTTCCCCTTGTTTTTTTCCGCTTTCCTTGTTCATTCCCGTTGCACATTCCAGTCACCTCCCAGGGATGTTTAATAACCAGGATCACAGGTAATGACAGGGAGATTATGGGATATTCGATAAGCAAAGCACATTTTTGTTCATACCCACCTCAAAGGCAGCAGAGCAAAGCTGAAAATGTTGGGCTTTTTTTTTTTTAGAGACTTCAAGGAAGAATCCCAAAGGAGTTTCCAAAACCTGTGGGTTTGGATGTGGCACTGGTGGTGCAGGAGAGTGTGGGATGTCACTGCCAGGGAGTGGTCCCAAAAGGCAGGAAAAGTCATTTATTGAGAGTCAAGAGCTCCTCTTTAGAGGTGGTTTCCTCCTCTAGATGTCAGAGCTTTCCAGAGGAAAAGATCCACGTGAAGGAATGTGGCAGGATCTCGCTCTCGGTCGGAATGAATTACAGCTGATTCTCGCACAGGATGTTAATTTAACAATGGATTTCTCTTCAGCTTTTAAAATCCATCTTTCTCACCTCTGATCTTTAAAAAGTGGGGTTTTAACACCTCAGTTTGCTCTCACTTCACTCATCCAAAGTTTTCCACCAGTTTCGTGTGTCCCATCAAAGCAGGATCCATGGATCACCCGGACCTTTTCCATCCCTTCTGGCCGATCCCTTTGCCAGTGATCCCTTTGCTCTCCTGCTGATGGCTCAGAGGGAAGTGCTGGATCCTTGACTTGATCTCACTCCCAGCTCATCCTAGAATTACCTTTTTTTAAAGGCACTTCCCAGAGCTCCTTGCAGAATTCCCAAATTCTCTCGACCGCAGCTGCTCCCTCCAACATCTCCCACTTTTTAGAGCAAAGACTTGAAATCTGCTTGCACAAAAAGGTGATTCAAGTTTCTCTCTCCCTCTCAATGACCTCATTTTGCTTCTGTTCTGCTTTCTGGGGGATGTGTTTTGGCTGGAAACTTTTAATATTTTGCTCGTAGCAAAATGTCAGATTACAACCAATTAGGGTAACTGTTTGGAAATGACTTTCTATTATGTTCCATAAGTCATTAGTGAGGTTTTTGAGTGCTTTTGGTGGCTGTGAGGCAGAAAAATATTCAAGTGCAGAGCTAGGCATCAAATAATCAAGTTATTGATGCAGCTCAAATTCCAGTTCTAATAAGAAAATAATTTTTATTTATGAAGCAAGTCTCCACTTACTCCCCTCAGGCTACTCAAGGTCTTGAGTAATGCTGTCCTTGAACAGTCTCAGAAAAACACGGTAATACTCGTGAAAAAAATCATAAATAAAACCGTGGTGGTTCTAAAGTACGTGGAGGGGTTGAATCCTCCGGCAGAGAGGAAGGAAAAGATCCTTAAAAAAAAGAGGGAACCAGCTGGTTAAGGTGAGGTGTGGGCACGAGTGGTTGTGAAGGTGCCCCCTGTGTGTCAGGATTGGGTGTAAATGGACACAGGGATGCCCAGAGGGAGTTGTTTTTCATCCAGAGGGCTCTGGAGGAGGAGGAGAGTCCTCTGGATGAGCTCATCTTGATGCCAGGAATTCCAGGAGTTGGGGGGAGCTGCGTGCTGGGAGGAAAACTGGGATTGGAGAGGGAAGGTGGAAAGGGAGAGAAGTGTCCAGAAATGTCAGTGGTGGGAGAGTTCTCCCAGCTGGGGGGGAGCCAAAGCCAGGATTCTGTGGGAAGACTGATCTGCTGTGGTGGGAATCTCCTCGTTTGAGCCGTGGAGGTGGAAGGAGAGAGGAGTTTTCTCCAGAGCTGTGGGAATTCAGCCTCATTTGGGCTCCAAATCTCCCTGAGCTCCTGCAGATCCAGTCAGAGTTTGGGTTGGTGTCAGTGTGGGAGAACATGGAATCCTTCTGGAGTCCCAATCCAGCCTGGACTGGCACCTCTCAGAAGCTGGGAAAGCTTGTGTTTCTCTGGAAGGAATATTTGGGAGCAGGATGATTTTCTGGCTGGCTGCTTTTCCTTTTCCTTCCATCCCTCTCCTTCCCTGTTGTTTTCATTCCTGGTTTACTCTGACTGACACAGCCACCACTGCAGCGTGTCCTCCTTGTTCTGTGACATCAGCTCGTGTCACGGCTCTCCAGACTGGGATTCCAGCAGCTCTCCCAAGCTTCTCTGGGACTGGAAAAGCTGGAGCCTTCCTCTGCTGTGGAAGCAACAACCTTTTAACACTTCAATAAACATCTTTTAATGCCGTTTCCTTCCAGCCACGCTTCCAACTCGACCCTTCCCACTTCCCAGGGGGATAATCCCAGTTAAATACAGCAAATATGTCTTTCCCAGCCTTTTCCTGACCCTCTTCCCTCTCTTCCCAGGGGTCACACCGTGAAGGCCGTGTGCGAGTCCTTCCACCTGGCCAAGGACGCTGGGTTCAAGGTGGTGGCCCACATGATGCCAGACCTCCCAAACATGGGCCTGGAGAGGGACATGGACCAGTTCTTTGTGAGTATGGCTCCCAAGGACCAGGAATTTCTGGTCTCTTCCAGCTTTTCCACGGAACGCTTCCCTTTCTTCGCCCGGCCTTCCGTTACGAGCCAGGCCGGATTCGTTTCTTAAGGACAAACAATTGAAAATTCCTTTTTTTTTTTTTGGAAGGTGAAAAAAAAGATTTGTTGAACTACTTCATCCAGAAAATTATATCCCTGTCTCTGAGTCACTCAGGTCTCTGTGGAATGCAGCTCTTCCCATATTAACTGGGGCTCTTTGCTTCTTTCCGAGGTGATTTGGTTTTCTTTTCTCTCTTGGATTTAGAATAGGACACAATTCCAAGCTAAAAGGATTCTCTCTGGAAGGTAATTCACTGCCAAATCGAGTGTGTGTGTGTGTTATGAAGCACCTCTGCTCTCGGCTCGGTGCTGTTCAATATCTTTGTCAATGATGTAGAAGGAAATATAAAATTATTCCTGGAGAAAATTGGAATGAGGAAGAAAGAGCAAATGGGAAACAGTGCAGGGAATTAACCACCTGAGCACGGTAGATTTTCATTCTTTCTCTCTTTTTTTCCAAAGTCAAAATTGGTCGTTTTTTTTTTAAGTAGTGCAGAAATTGGAGTCGTGACAGAGGAATCCCGGGGGTATTTCTGGGAAAGGTTGGACTGGGTGCTTCCTGGTGCTGAAAAAATGTCAATGTAATGAAATCTATTGATTGAAAATACGGGCAGAAAGCAAAGGTTTGTCCTGGTGTGCTGCAAACAGGCACATCTGGGAAGAACCAGTGGAAAATGCAGCTGTGCAGGACGTGAAGGAAATCCTGAAACCTGTGATGGGCTCCTTTTCTGAGGGAAAACGTGCAGAATTCCTTGAGTTTTTCCTAAAAAAATAGTGTCTTAGTACTTGGCAGATATTATGTTGATGTGCCAAAGTGAGAAACTGGAAGTGATGAGCTCAAAACTCCGAATTCCCTCTCCGGGTTTTGCTCCTGGATGATTTTCTTGTCATTCTGTAGGAAGTAGAGTGTGGACATGACGTAGAATTCTCATGGAATTCCTAGTGATGCAGAACACAGGAAAACCTGAGTCCCTCCCTCAATACCTCCTGGAATTGCGGCTGTAGTTCTGTGTTTTTACCGAGGTTTTAGGGATTAGGCTGGAATTTGTGGTGGAAAAACAGCAATAATGACAAAAAAAATTTAAAGAGCCAACCCTGGGCAAACCTCAGCAAAGAGGAGTCCATAATCTCAGGTATTTGCAAGATGTAAAATTGAGGAGAGAGGAATTACTTCAGGAATGAATTACTTTTGTATTTAATTTAGGAATGATTATTCCTTGCTGCTTCTCCATGATGAGTGGTTAAAGAATTTCCACTGTTGGGTCTGGAATTGCTCCTGTTTCACTGCAGGAAATCTGGGAATCTGTTTGAAAGGTTTAACTTCAAGTGGGTGATGCCATCCTGGGGTTCCATCCACGTATTAATGACGATATTCCCAGAAACTGAAGAGGCAGGAGGCGAAGTTTTCAGCAACAGGAGACAAGAATGAGGTTGGAATTGGGGGAGGAGGAGTTTAAAGAAAGCTGGGGAAAAGAGCTGAGGATAAAAAAGCAACAGAAGGGAAAAGCAGAGCAGAGAAAGTCAGCCAGAGAAACCTCTTGGCTTTAGGAGCTGGGAAAACTCCCAGTGGAATGTGCCCCTGCCCATGGCAGGGGGTTGGAACTGGATGGGCTTTGAGGTCCCTTCCCACCCAAACCATTCCAGGATTCTCTGAAAACCCATGCTGATGGTGGGGCAGCTCTGGACACGGCAAGGAAGGATGGGACAAGTGGGAATAGGTGGGGATGAGGCCCAGAGGGAATTAAGAAATTTGTCAATTCGTGAAGATGAGATGGGAATTTTTTGCTGGAGGACTGGAACTGGCAAAATGTTGGTTGGAGGGTCAGGGAGGAGAAATGAGGAGGAATTTAAAAAAACCAGGTGATGGTTTGAGAAGGGAATTTGGGAGTGCAGGGGCTGATGGGGTGAGGACCAGCCCCAGAGCCAGAAATGTAAAGCTGAGCTCGTGGATCAAATGGAAGTTTGATGCCAGTGAACTTCCAGAGGAGGAGCTGGGGGATGAGTAATCAGTGAGGAGGAGGCTGAGGCCCTCGAGAAGTAATGGGAATGCTGTGGAGTGAGGAGGAAAAGTGGGAGTTGGGGAGGCAACGAGGTGATGGATCCCATCCACCTGGAGAGGAATTGTGCCTGTGGTGTTGGAAGGAGGAGGGAGCGTGGGAGAGGAGAGGAGGAATCCAAAATCCTGTGTTTGACCATCTGAGACCAGGCAGCTCCCAAAAAAAAGCTGAGTGAGGGACACAAGTGCAGAGCTGTGCCCGGCTCAGGGATCGCTGCACATCCTAGGGAATGGAGCTGCAGGGGCTGGGAGCGGGGAGGCGTTGGATCATGGAATGGCGAACAAGAGACTGCCCTCTTCCTTTTACCCCCTCCTCTGCCTTTCTCACCCTCGCTTCAACGCTTTATAATTTATTTTTTAAATATCCTCAGTCTTAAATATCAGAGAATGAAGCATCAAAACAAACCCCTCATTTATTCATTATTTCCCAGAGCCCTGTTGAACGTACCAGAAACGCCCATCACGATAATTCCTTCATTCCCAAGGATTCAGCTGATAGTTCAGCCTCTATTTCCTACCTTAAAATTTTATCTTGTGTTGAGTTGATAAAACAGCTTATTTGTGTGCTGTGCTGTGTAAATGTTAGTCCAGCTTGGTGAATATTTAAACATTTCTGCTGCATAAAATTAACGAGGAACCAAGCGGAGGAATCCGTGGCGTTCCTGCAGCAGCACGAGCCTGCTTGGGAAGTGTTCTCCTTCCTACAGTCATGGAATGGTTTTGGGTGGGAAGGGATCCTGAGGATCATCCAGTTCCACCCCCTGCCGTGGGCAGGGACACCTTCCACTTGCCCAGGCTGCTCCAACCTGGTCTTGGGCACTTCCAGGGATCCAGGGGCGGCCACAGCTGCTCTGGGAATTCCAGCCCAGTTCCTCCCCACCCTCCCAGCCAAGAATTCCTTCCCAATATCCCACCCCAATCCCCCATTTTCCCCTACTGAAGCTGTTCCCCCTTGTCCTGTCCCTCCATCCCTTGTCCCAAGTCCCTCCCCAGCTCTCCTGGAGCCCCTTTAGGCTCTGGAAGAGGCTCTAAGGTCTCCCTGGATCCTTCTCTTCTCCAGAATGAACATTCCCACCTCTCCCATCCTTTGTCTTTTTGGGGCAACGAACCTGTGGTGTATCAGGGATCTTTGTAAATTTGTGATTTTTGTGGCAGTTCTAAGTAATTTTAGGAAAAATAACTTAATTTGCTGTGACTCTGCCTCCTTTCCAGCCACTTTTTGCTTCTCAAATCGGGGAAAGGTCGGACAAAAGGGAGCCCAGTTGACTTTAGAAGGTCTGAGCACCCTCAGCACCAGCTGAAAAATTAAATCCAGGGGCTTCTCCTGGGAAGGCAATAACTTGCTGATCGTGCTGACCTTGGTCTAAAAATGCTGGGGCGCTTCTTCAACTTGAGCAGGTAATTACAGCTCCAGGAGTAACATCACTTCTGTCCCTTCTGACCTATCGATTTCCAAGCGTTTCCTGCTGCTCCCACCCACCCAGGAGCAGGGATGCCCATCAGTTACTCTCTTGCAGGCACGGCTGGCTTGTCAAAGCTGTGTGTGATCAGCAGCTGGTTTTGCTGATTTTAATAGTAATAATTCAAAGTGTTGTGGTGTTGGTAGGAGTGAATGTATTGTCCTTAGTTTTTATTGTCTTATTTTTGACCGGGGAGGCTGTGGGCTCCATCCCTGGAAGTGTTCCAGGCCAGGTTGGAATCTTCAACAACAGGATTGAAGCACCCTGGGATAGTGGAAAGTGTCCCTGCCCGTAGCAGGGGGTGGAACGAGATGATCTTAAGGTCCCTTCCAACCCAGATAATTCTGGGATTCCACAATTCCATGGTTTTTTACAGTAAGTGGCTTTTTCCCTGCCTCCCTACTGAAGGTTTGAGTTCCCTTCTCCAGAGTGGCTGCTCCACGTCCCCGTTCCCTCGCGCCTCCCCACCCCTTCCCCCATCTCCTCCCCCTGCTCATCGATTCTTTTTATAGCCCCAGAGGATTTCCTTTCCACTCCAGGTCTTTCCACCCCATCCCACGGATGGGAAAGCGCCGCGGGGGGAGGGAACGCGCTCCGCTTCCCACCCCCCTCCTTCCCCGCGCTCGTGCCAGGGAGCGTCGGTGGCCACACACGCACACAAAACTCAGCTCCTCGCTGGTGCCAAACACAGGCAGAGCCCAGCAGAGCCTCCCCTGGCAGGTGGTCGGGGAAAATAATTAGAATAATAGCCAGGATAAATCAAGGACTCAGCGGGGATAATGGAATTGTTTCCAGAGCAGACACCTCATCCTGCGGAACGCGATAAACGCTCGGCTCTGCCGCCGCACCGGGAGAGAGAGGAGGTGACTCTGGGGGGGGGGAATGGTTGGGAGGATTCATGAATCACTTTTGCCAAGCAGAACTTGGGATTGAAGCAAACAAAAAAACCCAAAACTTTGGGAGGCTGAAGAATTCCTGGGGCGCCATTCCTGGGGTGCCGTTCCTGGGGCTCCCCGCTCCGGAGCCACTGAGTGGCAGTAGGAGGATCACAACTTTTATCTGATCAGGAATGAATATTCCTAAGCTGGGAACAGGTTTATTAATGGAGAGGATATTGCTGTGTTTGCCTTTATTTTATCTTTATGGAATTTTCCCCGGGCGTGATTTACTGGTGCTCTTCCTCCTGGTCTTCCAGAGGGATGGCTGGGACCCCTCAGAGGTGAAATAAATCTGAATGAAAAGGAAAGGAATCTGAAGAGAGGCAGAAGACTGGGAATTGGAAGTGTGGGAAGTGTCACAAGGCAGAACCCTCTGGCTCTGGAAGCACCTGGGAGCTGCCCAGAAGCATCAGATGGACCCTCAGTTGCTGAAAAACTCTTTTTTTCCCATGAGGAGATCTTGTGTGTCCATCTGAAGTCTGACATAAATAAAATGATAAGGGGAAAAACATAAACAGGACCAAATTTAATGGCACTGGGGACGAGCGTTGGGCTGAGGAGATTTTTGATTCCCTCCCGCAGCGCCGTTCCTGCGCCCTTTAAATAAAACACAAATCACCGAGCGAGTTTCGACTGAAAATTCCTTTTCTTAGTCATGTGTCAAGCTGGGATTTTTTTATTTTTTTTCTGGAGGAATTGCAAAATAAGCAATTTCTCAGAAATGGGCTAATTTTAGTGCCACGCCTGATGCATCTGTGATCCAAGTGATGCAGAGGAGGCCTCCAGCCTGCTTGGGTGCGTTGGAGCACGAGAGAGGGGGAAAAATGACGGTGAAGTGATCTGAGCGTCCTTTCTTTTTACAGCAGGCCTGACGCCGCTTCAAAACTTAAATTATTTTTAGCTGTAAATAAGGCCGTGCTTCTCCTGAGGGGCCCTCGTTTCCATCGAGGAGATGAAATTCATAATGAAACTAAAATATTGCACCTCGATCGGGGGCTTTTAATAACTGTAATAAAAGACGGTTAAGCTGCTGATCTACATTGATTTTTGCTCCTTGGGGAAGGCGGCTCTCCGTGTTTTTAAATATAGCTCTGGAGTGTTTAGCGGGGTAAATGATTTTCCTTTCAATCCCTTCTAAACACCTCGTCGAGACGCGGTGATTTGGTGATTTGCGGGTGGTTTTACCTCTGAAAATGTCTTTTTTTTGTTTTTCCCCCCCACACACATCGACAGGAACAGATGAGCTGGTGTTTAATGCTCAGGCCTGCAGTTCCTCTAGGAGCTTCTCTCGGAATCTTAGGAAATGTTGCTGCTCCAAAAGCCTCCCTCGCTGGAGAAGCGATTATGGTTTCATGAACTATGACCGAAGCCGCGGTAATTTTTATGTTAATGAGGATCGTGGTGGTGAGGAACAGGCTATTTCTGGAAAGTCTTTTTCACACATAATTGCTCTGATATTTCTGGGGATAAAATACCCACGGCAAGCCCCAGGGTGTGCCCACTTGTGCAGAGCTGTGGGCTCGGAGCTTCTCTCCCTCTCCTGCCCCTCTGTGGGGGGGGGGGGGGGTGACTTTTTAGGGTTGAAATCGGAAAAGGCCAAGGATGGGGGGTTTGGGAGCGGAAAAAATTGTGATGGCGAAGGTAGGACAGGATGGGAGAGCTGGGGGTGTTCACCTGGAGGGGGGGAGGATCCAGGGAGACCTCAGAGCCCCTTCCAGTGCCTAAAGGGGCTCCGGGAGAGCTGGAGAGGGACTTGGGATGAGGGCTGGAGGGACAGGACAGAGGGAATGGCTTCCCACTGGGAAAGGGAAGATTGGGGTGGGATATTGGGAAGGAATTCTTGGCTGGGAGGGTGGGGAGGGGCTGGGCTGGAATTCCCAGAGAAGCTGTGGCTACCCCATCCCTGGAAGTGCCCACGGCCAGTTTGGAGCACCCTGGGGTAGTGGGAGGTGTCGGAGCTGGCACTGGATGAGCTTCAAGGTCCCTTCCATCCCAAACCATTCCATGATTCTGCGCAGGGCCGTGTGGAAAAGCTGCCTTTATTCCGCTCTTGGATTGCTGCCTTTGTCTCTGGGAACCAGGATTTTTTCCCTCACCCCCATTTTCCCGCAGCGGCGGCACCGTCGCGGCTCTGATAACGACAATCACCGCCTCTCCAGCAGCCTCCCATTCACAAAAAGCTCCTGCTCAATAAAAAAAAAAGGAGCAGTTGAGGCCCTTTTTCCACCTGAACTGAGGGATGATTTCTGCACTTTGCAGCCCCCAGCCCCCGTGGGTTGCTCGGGGCTCGTTGAGCCGCTCTCTGTTCCGCTGGGGCTTTTTACACCAGGAAAAAAAGCCAGAATTTTTTTTTTTTTTTTTTTTACCATTCAGAAATCGTTTTCTGTGTTGTCTTTTTTTTTTTCACTAAGGCCCCTTGCTGCTGAAGTCAATAATGAACATATGGCTGGGAACAGCGAGCCAAAAAGGAGGGGATAAAGGGATGTGTCTTGGATAGAGAGTGCAAATTTCCCCGGCATTTAGCAAAGAGAGCATCACTCAGGAAAATATGTATTTTAGTGCAAATCAGCATCAACAGCTGAATTCTTGTTGTTGGAATGGGATAAACCACGATGGCCAAATTGCGTTTTTGAGGACCTAATTGTGGGGTTTGTGTGGGTTTGTATTTTTTTTTTTTTTTTTAATTAAAAAGCGGAGTGGTTTTGCTGTGAGCGTAAACAGGAGCAGCTTTGGAGGGGCTGAGTGAGGTGGAAGAGAGATTGGATTATCAATCCAGTGATGGACAGAAAGGAGAGGATTGGGTTATCAAAACCAGGACGGAGTTGCTGGTCGTGATGGGGTTTTTTTTGGGATGGGAGGCTTCCCAGGGATCCGCACGGCAGAAATCGTGCGTTTAAAACAATGAAAAATGCTTTTTTTTTTCCCTGTGCTGTGCCCGAGGGGAGAGCTGACCCTTCCCAGAAATGGCGAGACGGGAAGTTCTGCGCTCGGGAAGAGCAAAGGTGAAACTTCAGGGCGGATGGATGGATGGAGGAATCCTCCCGGGATTTTCCCAAAGCGCGTAATAAATGGAAGCTGACTCGGAGCACCTGCACCTCCGAGCAGATGGGGCTGCTCGGTGCACTGAGCACAATCTGGAGAGATCCGGCCCGGTGCCGGCATCGGGAGCCCAACCCACGCTCCAAGGTCAGGCTGCTCCTGCCCCAGGCCTTTTCCAAGCCTCTCCTTGTTTTTGAGAGGTGTTAGAGCAGCGCCGGGGCTGGGGCAGGCCGGGATCTCCTGGTATGGGGGGCAGGCTCGGAGAGAACAACTCTGCACAGTGTCAGCCACTGGCAACCTGTAGGTGCTGATATTCCAAGGGAAAAGGGTTGGGATGGGAGGCAGGCACTTCCCTCCTCGTCTGGCAGCAGCAGTTGCCTGGTCTGTGGAGAGAGAGCAGATTGTTCCTGGGTTTAATGTGAGAAATGTTCCTAGATTGTGAGGATTCACCTGGGAAAGCTCCCTTTGGAACCTTTGAGGGGCTTGAGGCTTTTGGGAAAAGGAAGGAGATGTGACAGCTTCCTTGCAGCTCCAAGGGTGAGCCACAAGGTCCTTTACAGAGCAGAAAATCCACTTTTCCTACTTGACACTCCAAATGGGACATTCTAGAACAATCTAAAGGGTTTAGATGCTGGTGACCGTCAGAGAACTGACATGGCAGAACTGTTGGGGTTTTTGTCGCTGTTTCCTTGCCTGAGAGGTTTCCATAATTACATTGATGGAAGTTTGACAGCTTGAACGCGCCAGGAACTGGCAGGATTTATTATGTAGCTCTTGATGGTCAGGAAAGCTGCAATTCCCTGGAATATTGTCTTTCCTGCTTTGGTCACAGAATGTTTTACAGGAGCTCTCAGGAGAGCTGGGAATGTGGATCATCTGCTTTAGAAACTTCATCCCCTTGGTCACATCCGTGGGAGGTTTTGCCACGGGTGCAGACGTTGAGGAAGTGACTTGGGATTGTTTAGGCTGGAAAAACCCTGGGAGAGCATTCCCCAGCACTGCCAAGGCCACCACTGATCCATGTCCCCAAGTGCCACATCCACAGGGATTTTAAATCCCTTCAGGGATGGGGACTCCAACACTGCCCTGGGCAGCTGTACCAGGTCTGGATATCCCTTTCCATGAAGGAATTGTTCCCAATATCCAACTAAACCTCTGCTGGTG
Organism: Ptilonorhynchus violaceus; assembly: GCA_013397565.1. Classification (NCBI taxonomy): domain Eukaryota; kingdom Metazoa; phylum Chordata; class Aves; order Passeriformes; family Ptilonorhynchidae; genus Ptilonorhynchus; species Ptilonorhynchus violaceus. The sequence continues at coordinate 594,813 of VZRJ01006593.1, forward strand.
TAACTTGAGGCTGTTTCCTCTTGCTGTATTGAGGAATGGGATGGAGGGAAAGCGTTGCTCTTTGAGGACAGACCTTGGAAAAAGGGATAAACGCTGCGCAACATCAACTTCCCACTTCCGCATAAATCCATCATCCTATAAATTCTCGGTGTTGCGTTCCGGTCGCTTCCCAGCGAGTCCGGGGTCACATCACTGCAAGATCCTGCTGTGAAGTGCCTCTGAAATGCCCCATTTCCAGCCTCCCAGGTGCCAAGCGCTGCTCCACAGTGTGGGTGTTCCCAGGCCGCTCCAAAGGCACCGGCAAAGGCACCCTGGAATCTGCATTTCCCGGTCACTGGGCCATTGTCTGTGCCAGTGAATGCAGATCCTATCGCCAAGGTTTTAATTAGCCCGGCATTGACAGGAAAAGGGGGGGGGGGGAATGCAAATCCAGAGCGAAAATGGAGCCACATTTTTGAGCCACGAGCTCCTGTTAATGCCTATAATTAAAGTACTAAGTGATTGTGCCTTCCCCGTGGAGTTGGAAGTGTCACTCAGCGCTGGAGCTTTCAAGTGCCACCGGTATTCATGGCTATAAATAATCCAGCCGATGGAGATAAGGAATGGCGGAGTATGGAGAGTTCAGATAATGCTCCTCTCATTCAGAATGTCAATTTAATCATCTGTTTCGTGCAGGGGCTGCAGCGAAGGAGCCAATTCAAGGATCAGGTGGAGGGGCAGAGTCCATCTCGAGCGGCAGTGGCCGTTCCGGGCGGTAAAAAATAGATTTGGGTGACCTTTGCTTGGAACAAATCCCGACGTTTCCGTAAATTGCTTTCAAAAATTGCTGCATTTATCCCGGGACTGGTATCTCCTCCAGCAACTGAACACCTTGAGAGCGAGGAGATTAAAGGTGGCAACCGAGTCTTTGGGCTGTGAAATGTTGAAGTGGAAATAATGTTTTTTCTCCTTTTGGGGGACCGCGGCTTTTTTGGGTGTTTTCGAAGCGGGTTTGTCGTTGGGCTCCGTGGTGTGCGGTCGGGAAAATCCAATTAAAAAGCGGGAGGTGTAATCTTTTAATGCGGACCGAGCTGTGCTGGTGCTGAACTTGGGGATGGGACCGTGGTGATCCCAAATCCTTTGACGTGCCTGTGGCAGCTCTGACCCCATCCGCGGGTCACTTAGGGGGGTTTCTGGTTTAAAAGGGCAAGAGCACAGGAAGGGAAATATTGGAATTCAGGGCGTCTTTTCCTGATTCCGTCTCCTGTTGCCTCCTGGGAGGGGTTGGAAGGGGATGGTCTTTTCCAAACCAAACCCATTCCGTGATTCTGGGATTATATCCTGATCTGACAGAGCGTTAGGTTGGCTTTTGGTTTCCACTAATACCAATTTTCTTGGACAACGATTTCAATGTCACTGAAAGCTTTTGATGGGAGTCGGACAAAAGGATTCCGTGGTGCACTTTGATGGAAAAACCAGTGGATTCTTGGCACCCAAAGTACCGATTTTACCCCCACTGGACCCTGATTATTCCCAGTGGCTGTGGGTTTATGAGGTGGTGGATAAATGGATCCTATAGATGCCATTAGCTTTAATAACAGAGCAAAAAAATCAGGAATGTCAAGATTCTCTGGTTATTATTTACTGTGAAAAAGTCCTCAGTTTTTCTCTAATACCCCATAAATTGAGCAGTGTTGTGGGAGATGTTATTTTAAGGTATGCAAAAGTCCATATGTACCTCCAGGTTTAAGTTTCAGCCGATCTGAACTGACTTTTTTTACCTTAATTATGATTAAAGTGCTGCAATAATCTCACATATGCTGCCCACTGTCCACACCCCAAAATTTAAATTTTACTTTAGCATCCATCCTAATTATCTAAAATGTGTTAAATACCTGGAGTCTTTAGCTAGAGGGGAGAAAACTTGGAGGAGAATTGATTTATCAGCTTTGAAGTTGGTCGTGCTTCCATTTGGAATATTCCTACCTGTGGGAGCCCTCTGCCACATCCCCAGGGATTCAGAAATTCGGGAAGAACGTCGGGATCCGTCCTCCCTGGGTCACCTCTTACCTCCAGAGCCGACGTGGATCAGCCCTGACTCAGCCTGGAGCTGATGGAAAGGCTCCCGTTGACTCCAGAGCCGCTATGGATGGTGGCCTCCGGAACAAATATTTCAGGGATTCAATTTGTTTTGGCAGGAAGCGCCTGGGAAGGGTTTTATCAGTCCAAGGCACCTTTTAAGGTGTCTAATTAAAAGAAACAAGAAAAGGCTACAATTCCTACCAAAGCCTGGCACGTGTTGGCATTTTCTGGTCCCTTTGTTTCACGAGAGACTTCATCAGAACTGTTTGTGAATGGGAAAAGGTTAAGCCTCTAAATATTGGGATTTGCAGGAGCTATTTAAAGTTCACCGCCGGAAAAAAAAAGGCACCGCGGCTCCGTTATCTTGTTTGAAATTAATTACTTTGGAAATGAGCTCCAGGGGTGTTTTCAGGGAGAGCTGGAGAAGGAAATGGAGGAATCTGTGGGTTTTTGCTGCAGGGGGAAGCAGAATTCTCAGCCGACGTCAGAGGCGCGGAGGGTGGGAAGGGACGGGATTTGGGGTGGGATGAGGAAGCTCCGGGGCCGACCTTGCTTCTGCTGGGTTTGACCTGGGCCCCTGGGTTGCCTTTGCCTTGATCCCGCAGCGGAAATGGGAGTGGTGGAGGCTTCTGGCCGGTGAATCATTCCTGCTTTTTGCGTGCGGGATCGTGGGGAATATTAATGCAGGGCCTGCCTGGGAGCCTTTTCTCCTTGCTGGAGTGGTTTGTTTGCCTGCCTGGAGAAGCATCATCACATCCTTGCCTGGATTCCTTCCCTCCCTCGGTGCCACTTGGCCAGGACGTTCACCCCACGCACCTGCTCGTTGTTCCTGCTTCCACAGTGGCCTTGTTTCCCATTAACCGCCCACGAAAGAGGGAATTCAGCCCATCTGGGTTGTCTGAGGACAGCAGGCCTCTGCGTTCTTTTCCTGGCCCTGCACTGCCTCGTGTGACTTTGGATCACCTGCCTGCCTTGGAAGGAGCGCAGGGAGTTGGTTTTTCCTCTCAGGTGCTCCCCAGGGCAGGCACAGAAAAAGTGGGAAGAGGGGTCAGGAAAAGGCAGAGCTCATCAACCTCCTCTGACAGCCCCCAGCGATTGAACTGATCCGTAAATCCAGCAGAACCCTTGGAGTTGCCCTGTCCCTGGAAGTGCCCAAGGCCAGGTTGGCTGGGGTTTGGAGCAACGTGGGAAGGTGTTGGGGTTGGAATGGGATGAGCTTTAAGGTCCCTTCCAACCCAAACCATTCCATGATTCCATGGCAATGTGTGGAGCATCTCAGCAAAGCCCCGGGGGAGCACCAAGCAACTGGTGGGACCACAACAGCCACTACCTCACCTTACCCAACTTGGATTTTTCATTCCTGTGAGAATGAGGGATCAGGCCCTGGATATCGAGTGTGCAATCCAGTGATAAATCCAGTGTCTAATCCAGGATCGGATCAGGCCCGTGGATTGTGTGATAATGAGGCCGTGTCATCATTCCATTCCATGCTTGCTTGGTCCAGGGTGCCTTGCCTGGCTTCTGATTTTGTTTTCCCTTTGTTGTAACGATTCCATTTTAATTGTCACAACCGAAATTTAATCCCTGGAAAACCCGACACGCGGAGCGAACCCGGCGCCGCTCCGTTCGCAGCTCCGGGCGGGATTCGGGCACAGAAATCTGGGATGCAGTTTGTCCTCCCCTTCTGTGGGCTCACTCAGAGAATAAATCTGTTTTTCTTCATTGCTATTCAAATGCCGTGTCCCAGCCACGTTGATTAATCTGTAAATGTGGCCCGCTGAGATGGGAGATCAGCACACTCATTCCTATTGTTCTAATTCCAAGCAGAGGCTGGGACAATAAATGCTTGCAATATCTCTTGGATTCATGCTGAAAGATATAAGTAATGCACAGATTTGACTTGTGCTGTTGTCGTGTGGATTTTTTCCCTCCAGTGGCCTTGTCTTTAAATCTAGAACAGGCTCTTTTCATTTCCAAAAACGCCATAAACCAATAAATACTCACAACTCACCCTAAGCCAGTAATTCTTAGAACATATTTACAGCTGTCTCTTACAAAATCCAGCTGGAAATGAGTTTTGTCGAGGCTCCCAAGCCCTGGGAAATGTTGGTTTTGCCTTGGCTCACATTTTTTTTTCCCCCCTTCTTTCGCAGGAGTTTTTCGAGAACCCCGCGTTCCGCCCCGACGGGATGAAGCTCTATCCCACGCTGGTGATCCGTGGCACCGGGCTCTACGAGCTCTGGAAAACTGGGAGATACAAGAGCTACCCCCCCAGCACTCTGGTGGATCTGGTGGCCCGAATCCTGGCCCTCGTCCCGCCGTGGACGCGAGTGTACCGTGTCCAGAGGTAGATCCCTATCCTGGTTTTTATCCGTTACGTGCCCGGAGAGATTCGCGCTTTAATTGCGGCCAAATCTGACTCAGCCTTTGATGATCTCCCAGCCTTGATCATTAATCCATTAAAGATCTTTCCAACTGCTCCCTCTGCATTCAGATGGGAAAGGCCAAGTACAGTGAGGAGCTGTTGAGGTGGAAGTGCCTGTCCAAAGCGCCCTGGAATTTCGGGAGGCGCCGCTTTCACCTCGGATGCAGCACCCGGGGCTGTAATGATCCTCATGGATCATTGGTTGGATCCTCATGGATCATTGGTTGGATCCTGATGGATGACTGCCCTTTGGCTGTGGGGGAAGTTCCCTGATTTGTTGCAGGAGCTGTGTATTTTTTTGGGGCTCTGGAGACTTCCTTTCTTTCCCCGTGGGCGTTTTGCAGGGTTTTTTTCAGGGATGTGTTGGTGCTTCCATGATTTCCAGCACGCACCTCCCAGGATGAGAGATCCATTAGCAGTGTGTTTCCAGCCTGGGGTCTTCCTTGGATTATTTTCCTTCTCTTATCTCCTCAATCTGCCAGATAATAGGAAGGGAGGCTGTGGCACACTTCCCTGTTTTTTGATGTGCAGGGAACGCTCCGTTGGCTCCCAGCTCCAGGAGCTGGAAGCGGTGCCAACACCATGCTCTCCAAGGAATCCTCTTGCAGGAGGCTTCACCTCCCTGGACTCCTCTCCTGGATTTTGTGCCTGTTTGGAATGTGGCAGAGTGGGGATGAGCAGAGGAACATCTCAGAGGAGAAAGTGTCCAAAGGCTGGGAAGCTTTGATGAGGAAAATCTGGATTCAGGGATAACAGCGGAGCTCCTAAATTAGCTTAAACACTAATCTTGCTCAAAATTTTATGGATTTACAGTGACACAAAAAGTAAAAGGGCATTGAGGAAACCCTGCAGGGTTTGGGAAGCATCGTTGGAAGGAGAGGATGCACCAGCAGGATCTGCTGGAATGAGAAATGGGATGAGGTGGAGTTCAGGGAAGTTTGACACCAAACTCAGGGATTTTGCTGTAAATCAGGAGATCACCGTGTGAAAACAGCAGGGGAGAAAAAGTCCTTAATGTCTTGAAACTAAGAAAATTGATAAGAAAATAAGAAGTAGCCTCACATGGAATGAGGCAGGAAACTGGGAATTTTGGGTCAGGACTGAGATTCTGGAGTAGCTTCCCGCTATTGACTCAATGTCCCATTTTTTCATGGCACCATCACCACAGCATTGGATCAAAAATCCAACAGGTTTATTCCTGAGGATGGCAGGAGTTTGCAGCCCAGCAGGTCTTCTCCTAAGGAATCCAGGCCTGGGAAAAGCTTTGCTGGGGCTGATTTGCCTCCATCCAGCTGTCTCCCAGTTGTCCATTGTGATGTTCCCGTTTTCCTGCTGCCTGGCTCGTCCTGGCTGGAACTTGCTTGTGGAAATTAGGGATTTTTACACCTCCAGTGCAAAGTCCAGAAGTTCTTACTCAGCTCTAAACTGCTTTTGGTGCCGTTGTGTGAGTGGGGAACTGAATAATGAACAAAGCCAAGATTCCTGAATCATCCATGGGCTGTTTCCAGCGCTGCTTTGGGGAATGGCTTTAAACAGAGCGGGTTTAGATTAGAAATTCGGATGGGATATCGGGAAGGAATTCTTCCCTGGAAGGGTGGGGAAGCCCTGGCACAGGATTGCCAGAGAAGCTGTGGCTGCCCCATCCCTGGAAGTGTTCAAAAAACCTGTGGATGTTGCACTTCAGGATGTGGTTTGGTGACCTTGGGGGTGCTGCTGGTTGAGGGTTGGACTCGATGATCCTAAAAGTCTTTTCCCACCTTAATAATTCCGCGATTTTATGAAATGTGGGTTCTTTAAAAAATGAGCTGCTGCTGCTAATGAGGGGTTGGAGGAGGAGGTGTCTTCCAGGGTGTGTTGTAGCTGTCAGAGATCCTTAATCCTGCATTTATCCTGAGTATTTCTGATCCTCATTATCACTGCAGTGCCGTGGAGCTGGAGAAGGTGGGAAGTGACAGGAGGAGTGTCACACACCTGGAGGTTTTCTTTTCCCGTGGATCTCGGTGTTTTATATGGATTTTAGTGTCTCTGTGATGATGGGGAGGTGGAGGGAGGAGGAAATAAAATCTCTCACTCAACCCAGAGCTCACAATCAGGCAGAGCTGGGAGCCAGAGCTCCAGACCTTCCCTGGGAGCTTCCATCGGCTGCTTCACGGGAGTCCCAAGGAGTGCAAAACGTTCGGAAAACAGGAGATTAAATAAACCTTGTAGAAGCTCCTGGCGACTTGCACGTGAACTTTAATAAGGTCAGGATTTAATCCCAGATTTCTTTGGCATTTTAACAAGTCCTACAATCCCTGGTACGACATTGCAGGAGGCAGGAGCTGGTGTGGATGCTCCTGCTGCACACAGGGTGCTGATTTAAACACCCTGATCTGAAGTGGGGGATGGAAAACCCATTTCTTGCCTTTTTTTTCCCCCTTAAAAAGCTTCTTTTTCACATTCATATTTTAATTTCGTTTGCTCCCCAGCAGGTGGATGAGAGGCTCTGGGTTGTAATCCACCTTTTATTTGCAGGATTTCATTCACTCTTCCGTGGCTGACCCCGGATTTAGCTGAAGATCTGAGACTGGAGGATGTCAGGATTTTCTGTCTGTTTCCCTGTAGGGAAAATACACACAGCCTGAATTTCTGGAGTTGTTCCATAATGGTTATTCCCTAGGTTATCCCTGTAGATCCAAGTGTCCTTTAGTCACACCGTGAAGTGCTCGTTTTCCCCTAATTGAAGCTCTTTGAAGGGTGTTTTGTTGCCTCTGCAGTGCCTTATTTACTCTGAGAAATCCCTGCATAAAGGAGCTGGTTAAGGAATTGTGTTTTGCCTCAAGTTTTTGGCAAGAGACAAGGAATTATCCACGGATCCTTTGGCTTTATGGAAGAAAAGGACAGGGAAAGCGTGGAGGGACAGGACAAGGGGGAATGGCTTCCCACTGCCAGAGGGCAGGATTAGATGGGATATTGGGAAGGAATTCTTCCCTGGGAGGGTGGTGAGGCCTTGGAACAGGTTCCCCATCCCTGGGAGTGTCCAAGGCCGGGTTGGATGGGGCTTGGAGCAGTCTGGGATAGTGGGAGGTGTCCCTGCCCCTGGCAAGGGAGGGAACTGGATGGGCTTTAAGGTCCTTTCCAGCCTTTATTTTTCTTCTTAACAAAGTAAAGGAAAAATTCCCTTTTTTCCCCCTTGCCAGTGTCCCTGCAAGGCTGGAGCAACACAAGGATCAGGTTTTAGGACCCTTGGAGTCCTTGATTTTTTACCCAGCTCCTGCCAAACCCAGGAATTGCTAATGGAGGAGAATCCTCAAGGAACTGAATGGATCCATCAATTCGTTTTCCAGAGGTCATCAGGCACCTGCTGGATGGTGCTGGTTTTCCATCCCCGCTGAGCCAGCCTGGATTGAGCTGATTACAGCACCAATTCCCTGAGGATCCCAATCTCTGGATGCTTTTTGTGATGTTCAGTTCTTTGTGCTGTTGAGTGCTCGCAGGGAGAAAGGAAAAGGAGGAAAACTCTCCCAGGAATGTTCGAGACCAACCTGTTGTACAGTTTGCTGGGTGTCTTTCCTCTCATCCTTATTCCCTGTAGGAAATCTGAGGGGGTTTGGATACACAGGTGGTGCTTTTTTGGGTTTTATTGGGGTGGAGTGGGATGTGCCAACCATCCACAGCTTGATCCAATAAACCCTCCTTTCCCTACAGGGTGGGATCATGCTTTCCTCATCTCCAGTGGGACAAACCTGGTCTTGCTTCCAAATTTCCTTTTAGTTCCTTCCTCGGAGAACTGAAGGAAGGATTCCTGCCACCTGCAGGAATTACATTCCTACAGGAATGGCCTGGATTTCCTGGCAGGATTTTGCTGCAAATCCTTTGCTGAGCAGAACTTTCTCACTTTTGAAGCAGTAGGAATCCCAATATTAAGAAGTTTTAATTTAATTGAATGATGTTTCATTTAATTTAATGATGGGTTTTCCCTGATGGGATTCAGTCCAAGGCTGGTCTCCAGCACCATGGAGAACATCTGGAATCCCAAAGGGCAGCCTCAGCTGGATCATCCCTTTTTTTTCCCAGACTCCCAAGTGAAAACCTGAGAGCAAAAATCACAATCTATTTCTTAGGATTGTTAAAGCCAACTTTGTATTCACATTTTTTTAACTAAAATTGAAATCCTTAGCTTTTTCCTTTCATTTTTCTCCTGCTTTGAGTTGTGTTTTATTTCTTGATTCAACCAAAGCCTTGAAAACCAATGGAATTCAGTAAATCCTGTGCTCTGCTATTCGGAATCTTGGCTTAGGTGACCGAAATGTGCTTTTTTTTGGTGAATTCTCTGCCAATTCAGCTGTGTCAAGGTCTGGATTTTCCTCTCCCCTGCAGGGATATCCCGATGCCGTTGGTCAGCTCCGGGGTGGAGCACGGGAACCTGAGGGAGCTCGCCCTGGCCAGGATGAAGGATCTTGGGACACAGGTAAATCCTCGTTGCTTTTATTCAGGGAGAGCTGACGGCTCCACCCAAGGCAGAGCAAAGAAATGAAGCCACAACAGGAGCCAGATTTGCTGCTGAACTGAAACTTTAAAAAAAAAAAAAAAATCAATTAAAAGGGCATGAAAAAAAATAAATTAACGACTCAAAAGCACCTTAATGATACCTGTGAAAAGCTGCTTTTGTTTGGTTGGCTTTTAGTTCGGCTCTTTCACCCTCTTGCTGAATGAACTGATGGGTGCAATTCCATTTTTTAAGGTTCTTTTTTCATTCCTGCTGTTGGAAATATTCTCCTTCCTTTCTCTTTTCCCACGCACGCTTTTACCTGAGGGAACAATGGGAAGAGAAGCTCTGGAGTCTGAGCCCAGGCAAACCCTGCCAGGGAGATTTCAGCACAAACAAATGAGCCTTGATACTCTGGATATCGCTGAGGTCAAATCAAAACAGGAGAGGGGGCAGAGGGAAGGGGAGGGAGGGATTGGGTTGGGATTTGGAGCCAGAGGGAGGGAACGTGCCCAGTCTTTTCTTGGAATGTTGCAGTGGGCATTCCCGGTGTTCCTGGGTCTGCTCTGACCCTGCTCACTCTTGGAACTTCCCTCCCAAAGTTTGCAGGTTTTCCAAGTAAAATTTTGCCCGAGTTCTTCCTTTTTGGGGATGTCCAACTTCCCAAACCAAGCCTGGCACAAATCCCATGTTGCTGGAGAATATTCAGCTTATTGAGGTTGTCCAGGGAAGCTGTGGCTGCCCCATCCCTGGAAGCATCCAGGGCCAGGTTGGATGGGGCTTGGAGCAGCCTGGGATAGTGGAAGGTGTCAGGGTTGGAGCAGGATGAGCTTTAAGGTCCCTTCCCACCCAAACCATTCCATGATTTTATTCCAAAGGGCTTTGATTCAGGCAGTGGCACATCCTCCCCACAACTTTTCCATGGATCTCCGCGGTGATTTATCCCTCCTCCTTTCCAGCTCACCTTTCCTTGCAGAGCCTTCAAGGCCCCGCTGCACCCACCAGCTGGAAATTCCTTGGCTATTCCCTGCGTGCCAGCATTCCCACATCAACCTGTGCTGCTGGCCCGTGCCTTTGGAGTTTAGCATGGATAATTCCCTAGGCTACATCCAGCTCCTGTGCCATCTCTCTTGGATCTCGGAGTTACAAAACAGAAACTCCAGAGTGTTTCCCTCCCAGCTGGGCTTTCCACACCACTTAACCTCTCCAAGCTGATGTCCTGGATCTCCTCCTTAAATCATCCCAGTGTCTGTAGGAGCCAGGATTTGGCAGAGAGCTTTGCCAGCTCCGTCCTTCCTGCCGATATCCCACTTCAAATCCAGCAGTGAAACCTTTGGAATTGAGCTCTTCGGGGCTACGACTTGGACTCTTCCCTGGCTTTGCCACTGAAACCACATCCCTGGATCCCGAGCAGGACCAGCTGGAGAGATGGGAGAGCTGATCCATGGCTCAGCTGAGCCATTAAAGGCCTCATCAGGCCGGCTTTTGGGAGAAGCCAAGCTGGGAATGTCTCTGCTGTGCAGATTATTGTGGATTTTAATGGAGTGAGGCAGGAACAATCGGCCAGTTCACAGCTCTGGAATCCATCTTCGGGGAATTTTTTGGTGAGGAGCACGTTTGAGGGATGGGGATTGGTCATGCCAAGGCTGCAATTTGGGTTGGGAGAGGAGCTGGAGAACTGGGAAAGGCCATGGAGCTGGAGGGGCTCAGCCTGGAGAAAAGGAGGCTCCGGGGGGACCTTCCCCCTCTGGAATTCCCTGACAGGAGGGGGTAGCCAAAGATGGGCTCTGCTCCCAGGGAATAAGGGACAGGATGAGAGGGAACAGCCTCGAGCTGTGCCAGGGGAGGCTCAGGTTGGATATTGGGAACAATTCCTGCCTGGAAAGGGTTGTCCAGCCCTGGCACAGCTTCCCAGGGCAGTGATGGAGTGCCCATCCCTGGAGGGATTTAAAATCCCTGTGGATGTGGCACTTGGGGACAGGGATCAGTGGTGGCCTTGAGGGTTCTGAGGGAGCACTTGGACTCGATGGTCTTGGAGGGCTTTTCCAACCTAAACCATTCCATGATTCTCCACAATCCTGTCACAACCCTGGTTTTATCACTCAAAAAAATACCCACAAACCTCCATTTTTTGGTGCTGTTTGGGAGATCTTTGCTTTACACTGATCATGGAATTGAAGAGCATTCCAGGGAGGACAGGGGCACGAGATGGCACAGCTCCTGTTCCGTGTGAGTTGGATTTTCTCACATCCTTTCCCTGTCTCTGTGTCCGGCTCTTGGAAATCCATGGACAGCTGGGTGTCCTTCCAGGGATGGGGCAGCCACAGCTTCTCTGGGAATTCCATTCCAGGGCCTCACCGCCCTCACAGGGAAGCTTTAGCTTCACTTTGAGATATTTGGGAGAACTTCTGGAACAATTCTCCTTAAAAAGCAAGAAAAAGGTCGCTGAGATCCCAAACCTGTCCATTCAAGGATTAGGATCTTGCCGGAGTTCCACCTTCCCAATGCAGAGCCTTTTTTCCCCTCTCTTGTTTTTCCATGGATGTTGCCTTTGCCTCCAGGCCCTGCAGGTTGGGAATCAAAGGGTCCTTTCCCTCAGGAGCCACAGTGGTCACTTAGTGAATTGGTTTTTCCCAGCTTTCCATGTACCACTCCGACCTCTCTCCGAGGCGGATTAGGGATGGGCCAGTGAGCAGTCTCATTTTTTGAAGGCTTCCCACTGGAAATCCATCCCTGCAACTCTTCCAGTGGAGTTTTGAACCCAAGAATTGTCTGGAAACCTCTCAGAGCTTCGTGTTTTTCTCTTCTCTTTTCCCAGTGCCGCGATGTGAGGACGAGGGAGGTCGGGATTCAGGAAATCCACCACAAAGTGAGACCGTATCAGGTAAGGATTTGTGGGGTTTTTTTTCCCCCTGGAGGTTTTTTCAGGATTTATTTGCTGTGTTCGGTGTGGAGGTGTCAGGACCCGTTTGTTGCACGTCCAATCCTGTGCTTTGCCTTTTGTGAGTTTAGAGGATTTTTGGGATGAATTTCCATGTTTCTACAGGCAAACAGCGGATGTTTAAATATATATTTATATGTGGGTATATTCATTGAGCACAGGGCACAAATGCTGGGGATTCCCTTCCTAAAATCCTAAAATAATCCCTCAAAAGATGGCTGTTACGTTAGGGAAAGGAAAATGTTCCCTGCTGAACTTGAAGCATCCAATTTAGGGAATCACAGAATCCTGGAGTGCTTTGGGTTGGAAGGGATCTCAAGGATCAGCCAATAAAGAGCATCTGAAGTGATGCTCCAGCTCCCTGGAGTCACAAGGAGGGATCAATCCTTCCACAAAGGGATCAGGAATTCCATAAGGAAATGAGGTTCCTGAGAGCACACAGGCCCTGATCATTCCATACCTGTGTGTTCCAGCTAATCCAGCATATCCTGGAAATACTCTCTTCCTGTTCCTTTGCTAATGTCAAGGAAGGACTGCAATGATCCTGGAGTTTGTCCATTTACTTCCAAGCAGGAATTCTTCAATATCTGGGAGAAAGCTGGATCGGGGTGGCACTTCCACGCCCCTCTCCTGGTCCCACTCCCTAAAGTGAGCCGCCAGCCCGGGGCTGGGATGTGTCAGCACAGGGAGATTCCTAACAAAGCTCCTCCCACTCCTGCTTTGGAAGCTCCACAGATTCCTTGGGCTTCAAGGAGACTCCGAGTTGGTCCCAGAAGTTCAGTGGAGTGAATATTCCCTGAGTTTAGCAGCTGGAAGACGTTCTCCCTTTGCAAATTCCAGGGAGTTTTATCCCCCTTTTCTCCCACCGTTACGAGACGTCAGATGGAGCAAAGACTCCCCGTTTGTAGAAATGGATATAAACCCTAGAAATTCATAAGAATCCCAGATAAATTGAGATATTTTGAGATAAATTGAGATAAATTGTCCTGTTCTTCCCAGATTCCTGCAGGAACTGAGGCTGTCCGGGCTCCCGGGCCGGGCATCCTCATCTGCGCTCACCTCACGGAATCTCTTCCCAACTCCCGTTGCCGGCAGCAGCGGCGCTAATCTGATTTAAATTGTAGATTTTTGGGGATTTGTGGGGGGGAGCAGTCAGCAAATAGCTCATCACAGAGGCCTTTCAAAGCTGCAAATTCCCTTTGTCAAACCCCTCCGGGTGAGCGGCAGCGGGATGTCATTCCCGAGCCGGAGCAGGATCCGTCCTGACAGGCAGCGGGAGAAATCCTCGGGAAGATGGAAGCGTTTTCCGCCCCCCCCCCTTCCCCGTGCTGGAGGCTGGTGACAAGGTGTGATGTTCGTCTGGGCTGTGCCAACAAACAAACGGCCACATCCCCTCCATCGGGGAGGATGGCGCCTCATCCCGGCTCCGTTAATCACCCCCTCTAATTAACGGCGCTCCGCGGGTCTCCGTCTGGGAAGGAGCCGGGGTGGGGGCGGGGGGTGGTTTTTTTTGGATAATAACGCGTCTGCTCGAAAATCTGGGCTTTTAAAAGGCAATTTGGAGTGGTTTTGCTGGCTGGTTATTGACAGAGCTGTCTCCACGCTGCCTTTTCCGTCAGGAGCAGGGGGAGGTGTTTGCTGGCGCTCGGGGGGGTTTGAGCTGCTGCGTAACAGCCTCGAGAAATGGATTGTTGCTGTTGGAGTGACAGGATTTGGAGGGGCAATGACAGCTCTGTTAAGGATATGATCCCACGTTTGTGGCGGAGCTGGAAGTGTAAAGCTGCTGTTCCTGAAAAACGGGGGGGTTTTATCGGGATGATGAGCTCAGTTCCAAGGAATAAGGCACGCTGTGGAGCTGGGTTGAGGTGAAGGGTTTAAGCTGCAGCTGGGTTTTAGTGGGACGGTTTAATCCCAGACATCTGATGGGATTTCAGAGGGGAAAGGGGAACCACCCTGGGAGGGTTGGTGTTAGCTAGGGGTGGTTTATGGACAGAGGACTGGAAGTGTCCAAGGCCAGGTTGGATGGGGCTTGGAAAAACCTGGGATGGTGGAAGGGTCCCTGCCCATGGCAGGGGGTGGAATGGGATGAGCTTTAAGGTCCCTTTTCCTTGGATGCTTCCAGGGGTGGAACAGTCCTTGGATTTGCTTCCCAAGCACGGCCCTGATCCGAGCTCAGCCCATCCCACAGGAACACCTGGACACCCCCCCCCAATTCAAGGAATTCAGACAGGAAAGGAAAATGTTGGTGGATGCTCCATTCACCAGCCCTGCACTGGTGCTCCAAACATTCCCATCCTGACAGTGCAGGATCGATCCCTATGGATAGGGATGGGCAGAAGGCCAATGGCCCCTGGGCTGTGCCAGCTCTGGGGTGGCAGCAGGGCCAGGGCAGTGCCCGTGGAGGTGGAATCCCCATTCCTGGAGGGATTTCAAATCCCTGTGGATGTGGCGCTCGGGGACGTGGATCCGTGGTGGCCTTGGCAGTGCTGGGAGGTGTTGGACTCTATGATCTCCAAGGGCTTTTCCTACCCAAACAATAATAATTCCATACCCTTCCAGTACTTCCCAGTACAAAGACCTAAAGCAAAGAACCTCCCAGTTTTCCCTGCAAATCCATGAATTAAAGATTTGTTTACACAAAAGCCGTCGGGGATCGGTGTCACCTCCGCTCCGCTCCGTGTCACAGCCTGGGTGAGCACAGCTCCCAATTAAATCCCGTCCTGTCTGCAGGAAGGCTCATTCCCACTCTGGAATGAGCTCACGGATGTGTCCCGACGTGCCAAGTTCTCCGGGAGCGCGGCTCCGTTCCAGGTCGTGTGTCAGGGCGGCTGACACTGATCCACAGCTCAGCTGGAACAGCACAGGGAAATAAAAGAGCAGGAGATGTTTGAGACACCCTGGAACTGAGTTAAATATCTGGAAAAGAGTAAAAGTTTGGGATTAAATATTATCAAACACTGCTACACTAATAATTCCGAATGGAAAGATCGGAGAACTCTTGGCTTCTCTCCAAAAAATGAAATAAATAGAAAAGGTGGCTCCATTGCTTGTCCTCCTGCAGGGAATTCCCTGTGAGGGTGGGAAGGCCCTGGAATGGATTTCCCAGAGAAGCTGTGGCTGCCCCATCCCTGGAAGTGTCCAAGGCCGGGCTGGAGCAACCTGGGATGGTGGGAGGTGTCCCTGCCCATGGAATGGGATGATCTTTAATGTCCCTTCCCACCCAAACCGTTCCATGATTCCGTGTCAGAGGTACCCATGTGGGATCCCAGCCGTGGGGTTCCCATCTGGAATTAAACTGGCCTTTGGGGAAACACTCCATGTTTGCTCTGAGCCACATTTATGAATCCATGAAATCGGCTTTGATCTCCTCAATGTGTCACTTAAATATTTTTAAAGTTTTCCTTTTTCCCCTCCTTTCCCTCACCATCCCTTCTCCTCCTGGGCTCCAGATTGAGTTGATCAGGAGGGATTACGTGGCCAATGGTGGCTGGGAGACCTTCCTGTCCTACGAGGACCCCGAGCAGGACATCCTGGTGGGGCTCCTGCGCCTGCGGAAGTGCTCCGAGGATTCCTTCCGCCCGGAGCTCAAGGGAGGCGTCTCCATCGTCCGGGAATTGCACGTCTACGGCAGCGTGGTGCCCATCAGCAGCAGGGATCCTTCCAAATTCCAGCACCAGGTACTCCAAACCCTCCCGGTTTTCCCTCCGGGCCTCGTTCTTGCCCCCCCCCCCCTGCGTTATTCCCTCTCTCCCCCAGGAAAATTGGAGAGGAATTTTATTTAATGCCTGATATTCACTCGGTTCCTCTGGGTTATGATGGGAACAGGGTGGAATGTGAGCTCCTTCTTGCTGGAATCACGTTGCTCCCGAGGTTTTTTTTTTTTTTCCAATGGGATCATGTTCCAGCAATTGCAGCGGCTCTGAGGTTGTAAAAAAATTCCTCGTCTGGGTGCTCCCGGTGCCGCTTCATTCCCACACAACACGAGCTCCTGTCTGCTGGTGTTAATTTGACATCCTTTGTGCCTTTTGATTTCCTTCTCCAATTAATTCCTGCTCAATGGATGAATTTCATTTCTGGAATCTGCAGTAATTAAGTCTGGGAAGGTGAGGGTTTATTTGGTGCTACCCGGTTTCCTTTCCATTTGTGGGATAGATTCTTCCTCCCAGAACAGAAGGGCCTGGAGAGGCTGTGGCTGCTCCATCCCTGGAAGTGTCCAAGGCCAGGTTGGACATGGCTTGGAGAAACCTGGGATAGGGGAAGGTGTCCCTGCCTGTGGCAGGGGGTGGAATGGGATGAGTTTTAAGGCCCCTTCCCACCCAAACCATTCCGGGATCCTCTGGAGCTGCTGGGATGGCTCCAGGCTGGGGTTCTGTTTCCCAGCACATAAATCCTGTGGGATGCAGCTCCAAGGGATTCAAGCAAAACCCTGAGCTCCAGGGAGACTTTGGAGCCCCTGCCAGAGCCTCAAGGGGCTCCGGGAGAGCTGGAGAGGGACTTGGGACAAGGCATGGAGGGACAGGACACAGGGAATGGCTTCCCACTGGGAAAGGGGAGATTGGGGTGGGATCTTGGGAAGGAATTCATGGCTGTGAGGGTGCAGAGGGGCTGGGCTGGAAATCCCAGAGAAGTTGTAGCTGCCCCCGGATCCCTGACAGTGTCCAAGGCCAGGTTGGAGCAACCTGGGATAGTGAAAGGTGTCGGGGCTGGAACGGGATGGGATTTAAGGTCCCTTCCCACCCAAACATTTCTAGGATTCCGTGAGTGATTTGGTGAGACTCAGGAGCAAAACTCAGTGGGGTCAGACAGTTTTTTCTTTCAGAGACCCTTCCACACATTCCTTAATCCATGGGAAGAGCGGAGTTAAAGCCTTCGCTCGTTCCTTGCGGCGACTCGTGGGAAAACATCCCCTTTCCCTGCTGCCGGCTGGAACAAGCTGGGGCTTGTGCCGAGCAAAAATGGGAATTAAATCTCGCCCCGGTGGGTTCTGAACCTTCAGACCGAGCTTTTCCAACAGCAATCACTCCTGTCCTCCTTGCCAGAAGTGATGTTTTCCAATTATCTTCCCGGGATGGATTCCTCCGCGCCTGAGCATTTGCATTAAGTCCTGCTCGGTGCTGTGACATCAGGTGGTGGCTGGAGGAAAGAGAGGAAAAAAAGAAGTGGGATATTTCCTCTGGAAAATCCTTAACACTTAAAAATGTAGTAGGAAAGAAGTGGTCCTAAATATTGGAAAAAAATTAACTTTTGGGGAAAAAAGAAAAAAAGGGAAAATTAAGAGAATCAACACTAAAATAGCTGCAGATTAAAATTCCACGGCACCCATGTTCCTGTGGAATAATCCCTGTTCAAGAGGTTAATCAGAGGGTTTCCACAGTCATGGGGCAATTCCTGGTTGGAAGGACCCTTTGGGATGAGCGTTCCTGTGTGTTCTTTAAAAATGCCTGCAAGTGTTCCGTTTTTGTTTTTTTTTTTTTTGGGAATTAAATCCCATCTGTTTCAGCGCCGCCACGGCCCCGCTCGCTTCGTCTCGTCGGGAGAACAAATGAGGGGAGAGCCCGCTATAATTCCTGCATCCTGATGTTTAGGAGGGAATTAATCCAATCAATTACTCCCAGATATATGGGACGACGAAGTTGTTAAATAGAGTGGAAAGGCTCTTCCCTTATTTTGAGGCATCGTTGTGATTCCAGGGGCTCTCCTGCTGTGCAAGATTTCCAGACGTAAACAGAGGCATGGATCTGGTCCACCACCCTCACAGCCGGGAATTCCTTCCCAAGATCCCATCCCAATCTCCGCTTTCCCAGTGGGAAGCCATTCCCTGTGTCCTGCCCCTCCAGCCCTTGTCCCAAATCCCTCTCCAGCTCTCCTGGAGTCCCTTGAAGCTCTGGAAGGGGCTCCAAGCTCTCCCTGGAGCTCAGGGTTTTCCTTGAATCCCTTGGAGCTGCATCCCATGGGATTTGTCTGCTGGGAAACAGAACCCCAGCCTGGAGCCATCCCAGCAGCTCCATGGGATCCCAGAATGGTTTGAGTGGGAAGGAACATTAAAGCCCATCCCATTCCACCCCCTGCCATGGCAGGGACGCCTTCCCCTATCCCAGGTTACTCCAAGCCCCATCCAACCTGGCCTTGGACACTTCCAGGGATGGGGCAGCCACAGCTTCTTTGGGAATTTTGTTCCAGGGCCTCACCACCCTCACAGGGAGGGATTCCTTCCCAATATCCCATCTATCCCTGCCCTCTGGCAGTGGGAAGTTTCAGTTTAAAATTCCAGGATGATTTGCCATCAGTGGGTTTAACTCCATCCCGTTCCTGCCACGGAGAACCAGTCAGACACTGGAACTGCCAGGGAATAATTCCATGAGGAGAAAAAAAATCCCCGAGGAAGCTCCAGTTTATGGTTGACAACACCCCTTCCCAAGCCTGCAATATCCAGCAATACTCCCGATCACAGGATCATTCCCATGCCAAAAACCCGGATCTTTTGGAACTGATGTTTGCGTTCTGACCTTGCTTGTGGCTTCTCTTTTTCCAGAACTTACCTTTCCTTCCTGTTATTTCTCCCATTACAGGGATTTGGAATGTTACTGATGGAGGAGGCAGAAAGAATAGCCAAGGAGGAGCACGGGTCATGGAAAATTGCTGTCATTTCAGGTACCTTTGCTTTATCCCTATTTTTTTTTTCCTATATTTATCTTAATCTGAAAATAAACGCGGTGCAGCCACCGCTGGGAACGTTCCTCGGGTCAGGGAGGAATGAGCAGCTCCGGTTATTCCTTCCTCACGGAGTCCAATTCCATGGGAGGTTTATCCAGGCAGTGCTGTTGCTGCAAGGAGAGAGGAGAGGACACTCCACAGGGATCCATCCCGAGTGCTGGAGGACGTGGATTGTGTGCCCACGGGAGTCTCCCGCCCCCAGGCGCCATTCCTGACCTCCCTGATCCAGCAGCCCCGTCCCAGGTGGTTGTCCTGGAGAGCTGCTTCCCGGAGCTTCCGAGGCTGGAAAATCGCCAGCCTCCGTTTCAGAGCCCGCAAGTGCCATAATTTGTGGGACAGAGGAGCTTTTAGGATGTGTCAGGAATTATCCTGGAGGAGGGAGCTGCGACAAAGAGCTGCAGCCCCTTCTCCTGTTGGGTTTTTCCAGGCGTTTTCCGGCTCCTCGCGGGTGGGACAGCGAAGGGACAGCCTTTGTGTCTGGATTTGTCTCATTTTGGGAGCTGTGGAGCTAAAGAATGCTTTTCCAGGTGTATGGAACCATGGAATATCCAGGGTTGGAGGGATCCGGCAATCCCAGCCTGTGGCTGAGAGCGTTGTCCAAACGTGCAGGAGGAGCCAGATGCTCCAAGAGAATTTTATATTCTCTGGATTCCCTATTCCTTGTTTGGTTTAGACATATTGTTCCCAGAGAAGCTGTGGCTGCCCCATCCCTGGGAGTGTCCAAGGAAAGGCTGGACAGGGCTTGGAGCAACCTGGGATAGTGGAAGGTGTCAGGGGTGGAATGGGATGAGCTTTAAGGTCCCCTCCCACCCAAACCATTCCACGATTCCATAATTCTGTGTCCCAGTCCTGTTTCCCTCCTGCTGCTGGGTGGTGTCAGCTTGAACTGGGAATTTCACGTGGCTTCCATTTGTATCCCCGGAGTGCAAAGTCCAATATCCTGCAATTTCCCTTTGAATGCGGAATGCTGCAGCATCCTCAAAGACCACAAGTTTTCCAGCTGTTTCCTTGGAGATGTTGAATTTCAGTCCTCCTGGAGGCTTTTATCTGAAATGAAAACGCAGCCGGGAGTTCTTTCTCCGTTGGAGGGGGAAATTTGGGGTCCGACATGGATTTTTTTGAATTTGGGAGCCCGTTGCAAAGTTACGTCTCCAACACTAAATGGCTTCTCCTAAAGGAAAAACGTGGATTTTTAGGATGGGACAGCGTTGGAGGGGTTTTGGTTTCGATTGAAGGTGAAGGCTCGTCTCTAAGGGCAGTTCAGGTTCAGCTCTGGTTAGAAATGAGCACAAATCCTCATTCCAGGGGGGCTGGACAAGATGATCCTTAAAGGTCTCTCCCAATTCCAGGTCGTGCTGCGGGTGGGGGCCCACTCACCTTTAGGGAATGACTTTGGGAAGCTGGATGAGTCCAGAGGGGCCCAGGAGTCTCTGGCTGATTATTCAGCACGGCCTTGGATTGAAGCGTGGCTTGGAGTTGGTTTGGAAGTGCATTTTCCTCAATCCAGAGGGAGGGAAATCCGGGTGGGAAGCCTGTACCTCCAAAACGGGCAATACAGTGACGGAAAGCAGCAGAGAAAGGAAAATCCTGGTGGTGGACGCTTCCTGCCATCTCCAGCTGTGTCCATTGGGATCTCTTCCCTCCGTGGCAGAGCACGTTGGCTGCCAGAGCCAATTTTCCTTCTGGCTCCGGAGGATTTCAGGCAGAATCCTTTCCCTGCTTCCTTCCCACGCAGGACCTCATCCATCCTTTTGCTGGAACATTTTCCCCCTTGCCTGCAGCTGCAGGTGTCCCCTGCTCGGGTCAGGTGCTGGGAACTGTCCCTGTGTGTGGCTCCAGGGAGGGCTGACCCCTCATCCCCCTCGGCACTGAGTCACATTCCGGCATTTTTTATATTCCCACCCGGGCAGCGCTGTAAAACCACTCCATCCAAACATGGAAGTGGGAGACAAGTGAGTAATTCATCCATGATTGCCTCCTGATTGAGATCAGGAGGACCGGAGCGGTCGGGTTGGGGTGACCGATCCCAGCGTTTCCCTCGGCATTCCGCGGCGGCCGGGAACGCGCGACCGCAAGGAGAGATTAAACTCATTCCACCTTTTTCCTGGGGTCTGGAATGGTTCATTGCAGTGGGTGACTCATCTCCCGGTGTGTTGGTGCTGCTGGGACACCCTCATGTGCTGGAGGAAGCTGGAATTCTCTTCCTTCACCTTTTCCCACCTGGGGAGACAGCGGAGGCTCGGGATTTACCAAACCGGGTGCATCCCGCGGTGTTAAATTCCCCTAAAACCGGGAATGTTCCGGGAGAGAAACCGAGCTGGCTCATAAATCACAGGTGAAGTTCCAGGGCACCCCAAAGTAGCCTCATTTCCTCGTGTAAACAGCCCTTGGCCACCCTGGGAGGGATAAATTACCGGAGCCATCGGCGTCTCTCCGATGCTGATTCATGGGGAATTCGGGAGAGCGCCGGACGAGGAGACTCCAAGGATTGATGGGGTCTGGGAGGGCTCCCTGGAGTTTTTGCTTCCAGCCCTGGCTGGTTGTTTTTAGAAATGCCAATCTCCCGGGCTATTAATAAGAGAAGAAGTGGCCCAAGATAAGTGGAAATAGGGAGAGTTAATGAATTGACTCTCTGATGTTTGTCTGCCTCGGATTGATGGCCTTTGGAAAAGAAATTAATTAGGGGGATTTGGAAGAAGCCAAGGGTAAACGTGGAGTAGGGGGATCGGTGCTGTGGAATAGCTGCTGTGTACAATCCCCTGGTTCATCATGGGCTCCAGGTTTGGAGGTTTAATAATGTGGCAGCTTTGAAAACACAGGCTTGGTACTGTATTAACTGGGATTTCCGTGCAGGAATGAGCAGGAATATTTGCTGTCCTTAAGCAAGGACACTCCTGCACAAGCCAGGATGCTGCAAGCTTCCCGGCAGGAAGCTTTTAGATATATATTAATATTATATATATTTATATAAAGGCAAATCCTACACAAAATCTGGTGAACAGGGGTTGAAAATGTGGGGAATCCTTCCTGCTTCTCCCTTTCTTTCCCCATTCTCAGCCCAGCACATCCCTGATTTATAAAACCCAAACAACAACAACAAAAAAAACCCCACAACTTCTGAAGTGAGATTGGGTGGGAAGCATTTAGAAATCAGATTAATGACGAAAAGAAGGTGAATTCCCTCCTGGGGTTTTGCAATACCCAGCAGCAGAAGTGGCGTTGAATCAGAGCTGTGAGCAAGAGCAGTTTCCAGGGATTTAAAAATAAATGCTCTTTTCTTCCATGGGAATCTTCCTCTGGGACTGGCACTGCCCTTGCCCTGCCCACACGTGGGAATCCTCATTTTCGAGGCTGCACCAGGAGTGGAGGGTTTAAAGTTTGTTCTCAGTCAAAGCTCCGAGTGTGGAAGTTTTTTGCGTTCATAACCCAAATTTCCTGCGTGTTTCATCCGGTTTTTCGTCCAAGAATTCCTGGATTAAGGCAGGTTTATGTCCGGGGGCTTTTTCCAAAGGCTGTTCTGGAGATGCTGATGCTCCTCCCTGGTTTGCCAGTCCCACCCTGAAATTTGGGAACCCTTCTGCACCTCCCCAATTTCCCAGTCCCACCCTGAAATTTGGGAACCCTTCTGCACCTCCCCAATTTCCCAGTCCCACCCTGAAATTTGGGAACCCTTCTGCACCTCCCCAATTTCCCAGTCCCACCCTGAAATTTGGGAACCTTTCTGCACCTCCCACCTGCAGCACCCGGAGCAGGGAGAGGATCAGGGACAGCCAGCACAGATTTCCCTGGAAAACCACGTCCAAACCATGATTTCCCTGTGCTTCTTCAGAGCACATTGGTTTCCTAGGGGGGAAAAACCCCAGAGTTTCCCAGCAGGCTCTTTCCAAAGCATTTTGTTCTCCCTGCTGTTCTTGGAATAAACAGGTTCGGCTGAACTCGGCTTCTCCCGAGTCTCTTCGCTCTTCCAGTTATTTAATTTAGGGAGAGAAACGGGAAAAGATGCAGCAGGGTTTACCAGGATGGCTTGTAACCCATGGAAGGTTACTTCCAAACAAAGGAAAATCAGGGGTCCCCTGCTTCAGGCACCCAGGAGTCATCACAGGCAGCGAACCGGGAATGACGCCCGGAGCCGGGAATGATGCCCGGAGCTGCAGCTCGGCAGCTGCTTCCTGGTGTGCCCAGTTAAACATCACTTCATCAGGAGAGGACCACTGGGAGAACTGCCTGTGACGGACCAGGGAGCGGTGACAAATGGACTCGGAGTGCCTTTGTAGGGAAAATCAGCGTTTGCAAGCCAAGGTTGGGAAGGGCGTTTGGGATTCGGGGAAATCGGGGTAGGGATGGGATGGGGAACGATATCAGCCAGGGATATCTGGTGTCACAATGCCACGGATACCTCTGGCATTGATAAAGCCTGGATGTTGTTACCCTGGGCGCCGTTTCCCTGGATGCAAGGTTTATCCATCCCCCAAAAACACGGCCTCCTATCCGGACATTTCACCAACCCAACCGGGACGAACATTCCCGGTAAGGCGCCGGCATCGCGGCCCGTTTGCCAGGATTCTGTGCTGCCGGAGCAGGAGGAAGGAGGTGCTCCCCCCACCCTCGGTGGAATCAAAGAGCAAAGTAGAGAGCGAGGGGTTTGTTTATCGCGGAGTCGTTGCTCATTTAAGGTAATTTTCTGCTTGAGTGGTGCCTTTCTACTCCGGTGATGGGAGCACTGGATTAGTATTCAGGCTGGGGTGGCGGAATGGGAGACCCTGGAGGCATCACTCCATTATTCAGAGCTCTGGGGAGGCCTGATCTGAAATGTCTGTTTTTCCATTTGCCAGCGTTTGTAATTGCCTGTGTGTTCTCTCTGCCTTTTGTTGGGGTTTTTTTTGGTTGGTTTTTGTTGTTGTTTTTTTTTTGTGGTGTGGTGGGTGGTTTTTGGGGTTGGGTGGTTGGTTTTTTTTTTTGCTTTGCGGTTCTGCCCCGCTTTGAATTTTGCGTCTCTTTTCCCTTTTTTCGAGAATTCCTCCCCAAACCTAAATGGCGCTGGAACGATTTGGAACGCGTTGCCCCCTCTGACGTCCACAGGCGTGGAAAATACAAGGAATTTTGTGGGATTTTGATGTTGTAGGGTGGGCTCATAACCTTGTTGAATTCAGCATCGCCTCTTCCTTTTTGGCCTTGGGTTCTCTATTCAGGGGTTCCTCTCCTTTTGCTCCTCCAATCCCTAACAAAGCTTTCCCTCCCACTCCTCTTCCACCATTCCAGCTAAACATCTGGATCTGTTTCTGTTTGGGATGGGATTTTGAGGCTGGAAGCTGCACTGCTGATGTTTGGGAAGGGAGTAAACCTGGGGTAACCATAAAAACATCTCCTCCTCCAGTCATTTGTTGCCCAAGGACTTGCAGAGTCCGAGGAGCGACAGCCCTCGAGGGATTTTTCTCCCTGCAGCAACTGATAAACTTCTCTCCCCATCCCTTTCCATGGAATTCTCATGGATGTTCCGCTGTACCTTCAGCTGGGGAGGAGGAATAACGGCAGGGTCTGGGTGAAGGTGGATAAAGGACAGTCCTCTGTTAAAACCTTTCCTGTCATCTCCTTGATGGGTCCTCTGGTCGTCATTTTGACTTTGAAGCTTGACATCCCATAATTAGCCCCATCTGACCCTAATCCTATAGCACATAATTCCAGCTGGTTCCTTGAAAAAGCCCCGGGGATGGGTGTGGGAAAAGTAGGAACAAGTTCTGAAATACTGGAAAACCCGGATCCTCCCTCTCCCGAGTGACAGCAGCTCCTGACCGGAAGTGCTTCCATGAATTCAAACATTCTGGATCCTTTGTGCTTCCTCACAAATCCCTGGATTGTTCTGGTGTCACCCTCTGATCCTGGGGGATGTCTTTGTCCGGGGGGATCCGAGTCAGGGCTTGACGATTCCATGAAGCATCCGAGCAGTGAAATCCCACTTCCGGTACCTTTGTGTTTTGAGGGACGGTGCCTTGTCCCTCCTGGCAGGGCTTGGTGGCCTCGTGCCTCCCTCTGGAAGGCCTGGAGGTCAGCTGGATGATCCATGAGTGGCCCTGGCACGCGGAGTTGGGATATCCCATGTGCCAGCCCGGCTCTGCGCCGCCGGCTCTGAGCGCGCTCCGGGCTCCTGAGCTTTGCCAGGTCCTAAATCTCCCGCTCCTCTTTGTGAGAAGCGTTGGGATCGTGCCAGACCATCCTGTCCTGGCACTGGGATGCCTGCTTTGTCCGTGTGTGCCGTCTCCTGTCGGGGTTTTTAAAGGGATGCATCTCCTGTCTCGGGAGTCGCCGCTGGCTCAGCGCGTGGATTTTCCGAGGTTGCCGTCTCCAAATCCTGATTGTCCTGGGCTGGTCCCCCAGCGTGGGCAGCAGGGGAGGGGGGGATTCTGCCCCTCTGTCCCCCTCAGGTGAGGCCCCACCTGCAGAGCTGCCTCCCGCTCCAGAATCCCAACATCAGGAGGATGTGGAGCTGCTGGAGCGAGTCCAGAGGAGGCCACAGAGATGCTCCCAGGGCTGGAGCCCCTCTGCTCTGGAGCCAGGCTGGGAGAGCTG
Organism: Ptilonorhynchus violaceus; assembly: GCA_013397565.1. Lineage (NCBI taxonomy): Eukaryota > Metazoa > Chordata > Aves > Passeriformes > Ptilonorhynchidae > Ptilonorhynchus > Ptilonorhynchus violaceus. The sequence continues at coordinate 619,986 of VZRJ01006593.1, forward strand.
GGAGTGTCCAGCCTGGAGGAGAGAAGGATCCAGGGAGACCTTGGAGTGCCTTCCAGAGCCTAAAGGGGCTCCAGGAGAGCTGGAGAGGGACTTGGGACAAGGGATGGAGGGACAGGACACAGGGAATGGCTTCCCACTGCCAGAGGGCAGTGTTAGGTGGGAAATTGGGAAGGAATTCTTGGCTGTGAGGGTGGGGAGGCCCTGGCACAGGTTGCCCAGAGAAGCTGTGGCTGCCCCAGGATCCCTGGAAGTGTCCAAGGCCAGGTTGGACAGGGCTTGGAGCAACCTGGGATAGTGGAAGGTGTCGGGATTGGAATGGGATGAGCTTTAAGTTCCCTTCCAACCCAAACCATTATGTGACTCTGGTTTTATCCCAGTGACTGTCCTGGGCCCACCTGCTGCATCCCTGATTCCGTGAATGGAAACCTGGGATGAGCTGTGGGTGAGGCTGCCGGGGCTGCTCCAAGGGCAAGGCCAGGTGAGCGCGGACAGACTCGGACTGCAAATGCCATTCCCGGCCCTACAGTCCGGCTCTGTCAATACCCTGCTCCCGCACGGAAGAGCTTCCACGGCTGCCGTGACGTCTGCCGGCGTTATCTGTTGGTGCCGGCCTCGGGAAGCAGCCCGGCTTGGCTGGTACCGCCGGGATTGTGTCCTTATCTCCCCGCAGAAGGTGCTCGCTCGGGGAGGAGGGGGCCGGGATCGAATTCCCTATCGCGGGCGCTCCATCCGCGGCCGCCGGGGCCCGTGCCCGGCACCCTTTCCTTGCCTTCCCTGCTGGGGATCGACTCCCGAGGCTGGGAGAGGCGTCCGGATCCGGAGCGGCGGCTCGGCCGCGGCGGTGACGTCGCGGCCTCTTCCCGGCGCGCGGAGCTCCGCTCCCTGCCAGGAGCTCATTTCCATGGCTCTTCCCCCGGCCCGGGCTCCCGTCCGTGTGCCGNGCTGGGATTGGCTTCTTTTAACTGGATGAATTCCTGCTTTGCCACGCCAGAACCTCCTGGCACTGCAGGGATCCCCATGGAGCTGCTGCTCCCGTGCCCCTCTCCGTGCTGCTGCCTCTGGGTGAACGCACAGACTCGGAGCGTCACCCGATCCCAAAGGGTTTGGGTGGGAAGGGACCTTACAGCTCATCCCGTTCCGTGCCCCAGGTGAGGTTCAGGAGGGACAAGATGACCTCCCAAGGTCCTTCCCGACCCATCCTGTGATTCCCTGCTGAGGGAGATGGGCTGGCGCTCAGGATTGCTGAGTGTTCCTTTCGCTGGTTTAAAATCCCGGAGCCCACAGGAAAAAGAGATGGATCGCGGGTGCCTCACATGCTCGGTGACTCATCCCAAATCCCAGTCCCTCGGCAGTACCCGACTGGCTGGGTTGGATATTTCAACCACCGACTCTGGAAGGAGCCTCAAGAGCTAAAACCTCCCAAACTCAACGTGACAAATTTGGGGGTGAGGAGCAGACACATTTCCCTGTCCCCGTCTCCCCTAATGCACCGATGGCATCNGCCGCGGCGGTGACGTCGCGGCCTCTTCCCGGCGCGCGGAGCTCCGCTCCCTGCCAGGAGCTCATTTCCATGGCTCTTCCCCCGGCCCGGGCTCCCGTCCGTGTGCCGTCAAGGAGAAAATTAACGTGGCCGCGGGCCAGGGATGTTCCACGGCCGAGCGCGCCGGGGCCGGCGAGGGAGAGGCGGGATGGATTTCTCAATGGGAGGCGTGGAGGAGCCAGGTGATGCCAAGCATTTGTGGGATCGGCGGAGGAGCTGGGAAGAGCTGGAGGAAAAAGATCCGTAGCTCGGCCAGGGCTCCCCACCTGCTCTGCTGGGAGCGGCGGAGCGGGTGAAGTTNTTCCGCGCCCCAGGTGAGGTTCAGGAGGGACAAGATGACCTCCCAAGGTCCTTCCCGACCCATCCTGTGATTCCCTGCTGAGGGAGATGGGCTGGCGCTCAGGATTGCTGAGTGTTCCTTTCGCTGGTTTAAAATCCCGGAGCCCACAGGAAAAAGAGATGGATCGCGGGTGCCTCACATGCTCGGTGACTCATCCCAAATCCCAGTCCCTCGGCAGTACCCGACTGGCTGGGTTGGATATTTCAACCACCGACTCTGGAAGGAGCCTCAAGAGCTAAAACCTCCCAAACTCAACGTGACAAATTTGGGGGTGAGGAGCAGACACATTTCCCTGTCCCCGTCTCCCCTAATGCACCGATGGCATCACTTGGTTAAATTCTCACAGAAACTATGGAATTAACTCCTAAATATTTCGTTTTCCATGGTTTAGAGCCAGGAGATCCGTCAGCTCTGTTGGTGTGGGGGTTTTCTGTCTCCCGGTGCAGCTGGGTCGGGGCAGGGCCGTGTGGTCATTAAATGGAATATTGCTTCCATCATAAAGGGATCAATGAGATGGAATCTCACCATCTGGAAGCTCTTGGACGGGCCTCACCTGCAGACTTGGCCTTTAATTTGATTTTTTTCAAAGGTGCTGTTTGTGTGGTGTGGTTTCTTCCCCGATTTTTATTCCTTGAGCTGAGAAATTGGAGGATCAGCCCTATCAGAAAGAGCCTGCATCCCTCTGCATTCCCAGGGTGGAGTTAAGCGGAGCAGGGATTGGCTTTCTGTGGGAATCCGGAGGGCGATTCCGGGGGTATCCAGGGCTTTCTGCTCGGGGGTCACGGCTTCAAAAATAATCCCATCTCGGATCTCAGGTCCCGGTGTTCTGCAGGTGTTGAGTTCATGAAGGGACACCCAGGCCCCGAAGCTCCTTTTCCGTCCCAGATTTGCGATGTGGAATCGCCCGGCTGTGGGATCGCGGCTCCTCGGGGCCGTGCGGTGACACGGGGGCTGTGACAACGGTCATTTCCAATCCCCGGGAAGCATTCCAGGCAGGAAGATGGGAAAAAACAAAAGCCCAACTTGCGTTTGACATGGAAAACCAGAGGCTGTGATTCCCCGTGCAGGTCCAACAAGCAGCAGCAAACAGACGAAACAGGGCTTGGGCACAGCCGGGGTTGGAGCGCCGCTCCTTTATCCCAGCTGGAGAAAGGATTCTCATCCCGGGATAACCATCCCGTGATTCCAGGGCGAGGAGAGGCTTTGCTGTGAGGCTGATGTGAGCGGTGTGAGCGCATCAGGACGTGGCCAAACCACGGCCCTGCCCCAATGAGCTCCTCGCGGCTGCTGCAGCGGGAGGAGGCCGTGGAATGCTCAGCCCTCCCACCCCTGGATTGAATCCCTCTGGAGAATAGGGATTCACACGGAGAGGGCGGCTCCGCGGGGAAAACGCCGCAGGCCCCGGCGCTGCGAGGTGCTCGTGGGTTGGGAAAAAACAGCGAAAGTCGCTTCCGGTGCTCTGATTTTAAAGCAGAAGAACTGACATTAAATGGTTTTAATTAACTCTTAAAAATAATATTTTATTTCTGTTTTCTGCTCCGAGGGTGGTGAGGCCCTGGCACAGAGAAGCTGGGGCTGCCCCATCCCTGGAAGTGTCCAAGGCCAGGCTGGACAGGGCTTGGAGCACCCTGGGATAGTGGGAGGTGTCCCTGCCCATGGCAGGGGGTGGAACGGGATGGGCTTTGAGGTCCCTCCCAACTCAAACCATTCCAGGATACTGGGAGCGTTTCCAAAAAGCTTCTGATTTTCAAAGGATTTTTATCTCCCAGCGTCTTGGGGAACTTTCAGAAAATGTGGATTTTTTTTTTTTTTAATTTAAAATAAAAATCTTTGCTGTAGGGATCAGTGTAGGGATTGTTCCGTGGTTTCTTAAATTAAAAACTTTTCCTCTGCTTGCTCTGACGTGCCCAGGGTTTCTCAGCAGCGTTAAAAAGTGTTATTTTTCTCCCCGTTTCCTTGGTGCTGATAAGGCAGTTTTTGGTTATCTCGGATCCTTTGCCTCCTCCCCGCTGTTACCGTTCCCTGCGGGCGATTTGTTGGGATTCACGTGAAACAGCCTCGTGTGTTCCCTGGAGATAAATCCCAGCCCTGTGGAAATGCCAAAGCAAACCCACCGGAGGTGGATGGAGCTGCTGTGCGTTCCTAACTCCGATTCCCAAACCCGTGGATTTTCAGTGTCCAGAACTCAACAGACAAGAAACCTCCCCTCTCCCTCTTTTCCTACCCCTTTTATGGATTTGCAAGCCCGGATTTGACCCTTCAACACATAAATAGGTCCTGCCAGCTTGAAGAGCGAGGTCTCGCTCCGAAGCCAAGCCCGGGCATTCCCACAAGTGCCCAGGTGCCGGCTGTGGGACACCAGTGGAATTCACAACGAGCCTTGTGTTTGACAGCTGAGGAAAAGTCATCTTGAACTCACTGGAGATCAAAGCAAGGAGGAAAAAAAAACCTCTAAAATGTGAGTTTTGTGTCCTTTAAACGAGGGCCTCGGTGTCCCTCTGGGGCTTGGGCAGCCTGGCCCGGCCGTGGGAAGCCACGGAGATTCTCCCGGAGAATGGTGGTTTCCTTCTTTGCCTTTCCAAGCTGGTTCAAAATGGGATGTTTCTGGTCTGTCCTTAAAAATGGGATGTTTGTGGTGTGTCCCGTGGCGGCAGCAGCTCCTGTGCTTCCTGCCTGGCTCGGTGCCATCGTGTCCATGGAAATGCTGTAGGTGACAGGGAAAGCTTTTGTTGTTTCTTTCCCCGTGCCTTTCCCAGGCCACGGCGGTGAAATTCCAGCTGCGGCAGAGCATTCCCTTCACACAGGACCACACGGCCTTCCTGGTGCTGAGGAGCAGCTGTGGCCATCCCAGATCCTTGTGGCTATCCCAAATCCCTGTGGCTATCCCGAATTCCCGTGGCTGGCTTGAGACTCACTGCTCGTTCTGGGTGAAATCCATAGCGTTTTGGTGAGCGTTGCCTCGCCCTCCCACAGAATTCCTGAGTGGTTTGGGTGGGAAAGGGACCTTAAAGCTCATCCAGTTCCACCCCTGCCATGGGCAGGGACACCTTCCACTATCCCAGGGTGCTCCAAGCGCCATCCAGCCTGGCCTTGGATGCTTCCAGGGATGGAGCAGGCACAGCCCTGTCCTGCTTCCTGCCCTGTTTCCTGATCCTTTTCCCAGCACTCTTGAAGGACAATCCTACTCACCAGAGATCCTAGAGATTATCCAGGTGTCCGTGCTGTGAGCCCAGGGTTCCTTTTTCCACAGGCAGAGCGCTGATCCAGGTCATTAATCCCAGAAAAACCTGGAAGAGGCTTTGCTCTGACCAAAATTGCAGCTGGCGCTTTAATGGGGTGAAGCAACGGGGCAAGCTCAGCTGATTTGGGTGCAGCTTATCCCTGGAATATTTTGAGGGGGCGGGAAGCTGCGAGGCTGGAGGGACTCTGCATCCTGGGAGAAGATTCCAGGCGTTGCCAAAAGATGTGGAGATTCAGTCCCTCGTGTGTCTCAGCGAGCCTCCGCCGTGGAATTTTTATGAACTATTAGCAGGTCGTTAATGATCCTGAAAACAATCTCATTTTCACTTAGTTCTGTGCCTAGTGAGCCGTGGGGAAGGGATCTTGGAGGATACTGGGATGTGGTGCCGGTATTCCGGTGCGGCAGGGCTGAGTCAGAGCGGGGAATTCATGGATCCCTGGGCAGGGCCCGGTTCTGCCGCGCTCCCGTGCCCGTCCCTCTGGGCCACCGTTGTTTATCCCTGGTGCTGGAGCCGCTTCCCTCTGTCCCCTGCTCCAGGCAGGCTTCGCTGATGAATTTTGGGATGCAAATTCCAGGTTTTGGGGGGGTCATCGGCGGCTTTCGCCGGGATTCGGGTGCTCCCAACAGCGGAGAACAAAAGGTGATCGAATTCACCCTTGCCAGAGGATGTGTCACTTGTGTCACTGGATGATGGTGGTGAGGGGACACTTCCAAAAAGCCTCTCCTGGCCATGGTTTCCCATCCAGGCAGGTGGCTGGATCTGGTTTTGGATGTGGCTGGTTGGATCCTGCTCTGCCGAGCTCGGCCTGAGCTCCTGCGCCGTTGGATGCGGAATATTCAACATTTAAACCCATTTCAAAGGTGCGGGATGAGGAATGCAGCCAGCCCAAGGGTTTGGCCTTCCCCGCCCAATCCTGCGGGATAGTTCTTTTGGGATGTTTCTTGGGGGGTGTTTCTTTTCCCTGGAAAGCGTGGGTGCGGCTCGGAGCGGAGGGAAGAGCGGGAAGGGCGCTGCCTGCGCAGGTCCCACCGGCTCTGGGGCGTGTTTGGGGTAAATCAGAGCGGCAAAGATTTGGGAAGAGCACTCGGAAGACCTTGGAAGAGCACGGAGACCTTCCAGGTGTGCTCGATGGCCAAGGAAGGAGCACGTCCTGGGCATTCCGAGGTGTTTCTCCAGTTCGGGCCCCTGGAATTGCTCTCTCCACGGGGCCACAGGTCCTGCCAGGACCCTGCTCCGGTGTGGGCTTCCCGTGGGGTCACAGCCTCCTTCAGGCATCCCCCTGCTCCGGTGTGGGGTTCTCCAGGGGCTCCATCCTGGACCCCCACGGGCCGCACCCTGGGCTGGGAATCTCGGCTCCGGTGCCTGGAGCAGCTCCAGCCTCTTCTTCCTGCGGGGCCGTTCCTCTCATATCCTCACTCTCCTCTTCCCTGGCTGCCACCATCTCTGGCCTCGGTCTTGGAGCCGGCTGGAATCGGCTCCATCGGACACAGGGAAAGCTTCCGGCCGCTCCTCCCAGCGGCCCCAAAACTCGGCCACGCAAACCCAGCACAGGGGTCTCGGTGAGAGCTTTTCCCCTCAGAATCCTCTTCCCTGGAAAACATTCCCTGCGGCATCTCCTGCCTCCTCTTCAGGGAAGTCTTTCCCGTTGAAGGACAGGCATTTTGTGCGAGAAGTTACAGCCAGGGCAGGGCTGGGATGACGATGGAGACACTTGGAACCCCGGGATATGGGATGGCTTGATCCCATTGCCCTCCAGTGAGGAACACCTGGTGCTCAAGGAGTGCCTCTTCATAGCCCTGGGATTCATGGAAGCAACAGGAGATGCTGCCTTTAAACCCCTCACGTTTCCCAGGGGCTGCAGGAAAAAAGGGGAATTGTGGAATAACTCTGAGGAAGGTGGTTTTAAAACCAGCAGTTGAATTATTTGGTTGTCCTTCAGCTTGAGGGGTCGCTGAGCCTTCTATCCAAGTTTTTTGGGATCATGGATGATCTTTCAGTGCCAAAATCTGTGTCCTGCTGAACCCACAGGATGTTTTTGAGGCAAGATGTTGATTAAGGTGATAGTTCACTCCAGGTCAGAGATCCCAGCCCTCCCAGGCAGAGATCAGGAAGAGGGGAGTGGTTGTGTTTGCAGCGGACTTGGGCTTTTCCTTGGTTTCAGGTTCACCCCAAAGTGGAGTGGATTTGGGTCCCTTCGGGATGGTTTTGGTCCAGGCCCTGCTGCGACATCCCAGGGGCTTTGCCACTGCTCAGAAGGGAATTTGCTCAGGTGTTCTCCAGTCTGGGATTCTTTAAGCTCTTCCCAGCTTCTGGAATGAGGGGCACGAGGAGATTTCAGGTCTGGGGTTCAGGTGTCTTTTCCATGCCTTTAATGCTTCTTTGGAATAACAGAATGAACCTAAGAGTGGTTTGGGGTGGAAGGGACCTTAAAGACCCAGGGGGTCCAAGCCCCTTCCATGGGCAGGGACACAGGGATGCTGGATGGGAGTTTTTGGGATCTTAAACCATTTGGTAACCATTAAAATGTGCATTTAGGAAACAGGTGAGTGTGGTTTTAACCAAACCCATCCGAGCAGCCACGGGGAGAGGCAGGAAGGGGTTACCAGGGTCTGGAGGCCGCTCCAGCCGATTCCTGGAGAGCCATTTGCGAGCAGTTTCCAGGAACTGGGAAGGATGAGATTAGAGGGAAGAGGGGCTGCTTTTCCCGATGGAGAGCCGTGTCCTGTGATGCCGAGCCCCTCCTCCCTCCCCCGCTGAGTAATGGCTGCATCCGTGAGTAATTAACGAGGCGAGGGGGAAGGACGCGGAGCTGGACCTGTCCAGCATCCTGGAGCGGGAAGAGGCTCTCGGAGAACCGGGGCGTTCGGAGCCGTCGTGTTCCAGCAGGAAATGGGATTGCGGCCGCCGAGCCCACTCGAGCACCTGGAGGAGAGCTGAGCTCATTCCTGGGAGCCGCTGGAATGGGGCTGAGGGGCTGGAGGGCCCTTCAGTTCCCGGGAACGGCCTCTCGAGGCCGGCGCTGGGCTTTGCGGCGCGCGGGGTCGTTCCCGGTTCTCCGCCGTTCCCGTGCCGGTTCCTCTCCCCCGTGGCGGCCTTTCCCGAGACAAAGGACGCGGCGCGCGGTCCGGGGCGGACGGAGCAGCTGCGCTTCCTGCCTGAAGGACGCCGTAATTAGTCCAGATGCTAACGAGCAAACGCCCCCGCTCCGGCACGGCAGCGACTGTCTGGAGAGGCCGAGCTGCTTCCGGCAGCATTCCTCCATGGAAGGGACTGTCCTGCCCGGCCACGGCTTTTCCATCGTCACCGCGCTGAGCTAAACCTCGCTGTTCTCCTCCTCACAGGTGTGGGCACCAGGAACTACTACAGGAAGATCGGCTACGAGCTGGAGGGGCCCTACATGGTGAAAAGGCTGGAATGATGCTCCGGGAAGTCCTCACCCCACCAGCAGCTGGGAAGAGCGGGAAGGAGGCAACGCTTATCCCGGGAATAACGCTCCGGGTGCCAGGTGTAAACGCCAAAGCTGCCACGTGCCAAGGACTTGCTCCCACCAGAGCCCACGGCCACAGATAGCTCAGGGGTTGATGGTCCTGGTGATCCCTTCCAATTCCATGGTTCCATGAAATAGGACATGTTTTCCAGGGAGAGCAGCCCTGAGTTTGTCCCATTCCCGCTGGAGAGGTTGGGGATGTTTCAGGTGTCTCGTTATTGCCTGGGTTACACCTGTGGTGTGCTCGGGATGGGCTCCCATGGTTGCAGTGGAGGGCTGGAAGTTCAGGATTTGGGGATTCTGTGGAGCGGCCTAGTGGGAAAAACGTCTTTTTATGATGCTGTCGGCTTTTACAACATTAAAATTGGGTGTGATGCTCTGCAACACAAATAAATTCTCTGTGCTTATTTATTTACACCGGGCTCAGCTGCTTCTGTCCATCCCAAACTATCCCAAGTTTGATCCTTTCCCAGGAGGAAAAGACTGCTGGAAGCCAGGAATCCTTGCTGGCAGCAGGAATTGAGATTAAAACTTCAACTGTCCCTTTGAGGTGACACAAAACCAGGGAGTAACTGAGGTTGGAGGGATCTCTGAGCTCTGAACTCCCAGTTAGGTGGGGATGGTGATGCTTGAGTTTCTCCAAGGGTGGTATCCGTGCCCATCATCTCATCCCAGCGGGAAGCAGGACTGCTCAGGCACCACCTGCCCCTGGGGGATCCCTCCTGGCTGTTCCCAACTCTCCTCCCTGTCCCTGGGCTTTGGGGAGGGTTTGCTCCCTGTTTCTCCCAGCACAGAGGTGAGGTTGGTGGCCCTGTAGATCCTCAGATTCTCCTGGACCTCCTTGGATTTGGGGGCAAAGTTGCCTTTTCTATCAGGAATAATCAAATTAAGGCTTCTTCTCACCTTCCTCACCCCTCCCCAGCCCAGCAACCCCAGGGCAGGTGGGTGTCCTGTGACATCCACGATTCCAGAGTTTTGGAAGGCCAGGGCCGCTGGCTTGACTCGACCAAACCGGAAGCGAGCGCCCGGAGCTCCGACCTTTTCCACCTCCTTTTTTATAGGATTTCAATCCAAAGCAGGGCTGAAATGGTGACGTTTCGGGTGCTGCTGTAACCAGTGACCCTGTCAGGAGCCTTCTGGAAGCTGTGCCAGCAGCAAGGGCTCGGACACACGCGATCCACCGGGAGGAGGAGGAGGAGTTCCATGAGGAAAACTCCCGGCGATCCGCGGCTGCTCCGGAGCAGCAAAATACCTGGGAATAAAGTCCTGATTTCCAAAGGAAAACTGGTGTCCCGTGGGTGGAGGGCTGGGGAGGGAAAAAAACCCCACAGCCCAGCCCTTGGTGCCCAGAGCCGAGCGCGTGCGGGTGGATTTAAAGCCGGAGGTTGCCGAGCCCGGATCCGTCGGAGCGGGTTTTTTTCCGTGCCCCAAAACCCCGGTTAAATGGGGCGCGTTAAGCTCCCGACACCATAAAAGGAGAGGACAAAGGGATGCGTCGGGAGGAGACGCAATTTCGGCGCGGGATGGGTGAAATTTTCCGGAAAATTTGCCGTCCCGCCGCGGCTGACACGATTATGGATCGCTCTGACGCGGGAGCCGTGACAGCCCCGGCTCGCGCCTTCCGTGCGTCTGGAAGCTCGGCCCTCCGGCGGCTCCGGGAAATATTGGATACATTTCCCTCTTTCATTCCCTCTCAACCCGACACGTCGCGAGCTGACCGGCGGCTCTGTCAAGAAATGAAGCCATTTTTTTTTTTTTTTTTTTTTTTTGGGGGTTATTTTTAGCTTCCCATTTGTGCTCGTTCCGGGGCGATTTCGCGCTGCGCTGGCTCGGCTGCCGTGAAACTCCCCGGGCTTGTCTGCACAGGCTCAGGGATGTTGGGAAGTCGGATGGATTTGTCTGTTGGGTAGGGATTGTTGTGCTGCTCTCCCGGTCGTGGCTTCTGCCGGGGCAGGGAGTTCCTCCCCAGCGCTTGTTCCCGGTGTCCTGGGTGCTGGAATTGGGATAGAGGCAGGGGAGACCCCACCACGGCCCTGGGCAGCTGTGCTGGGGCTGGACAGCCCTTTCCAGGAAGGAATTGTTCCCAATTTTCAGCCTAAACCTCCCCTGGCGCAGCTTGAGGCCGTTTCTTCTCATTCTGTCCCTTGTTCCCTGGGAGCAGATCCCAATCCCACCTGGCTCCACCTTCCTGTCTGTTTTTCATGGAAAACCCCCAAATCCAGTGACCCAACCCCAGGGATCTCACTCCATCAACACCAACCTTCATCATCTCCTTATTTATAGGGACAACCATCCCACCAGGAGATTTATCCTGATCCTCAAGAAACCAACAATTCCAAAGAGGATTCCCACCCTCTCCAGGCCTTTTCCTCCTCCTGTCACAGGAGCCACTTGGCCACGCCAAAGGATTTTCCAGCTGGCTCTGGCCTGTTCTTTGCAGTCCTCCGGAATTTTGGGGGGCGATTTAGGTTTTTTAGCTCCATGAGAACAGCATCCGTCTCAGTCCATAATTCCCATGGAGTTACTGGTGGGAAATCAGCCTGGAGCTGCTGGGAGCCAAATTCCAGCTGCTCCTCCTCCTTCCGTGCCGGATCGAGGTCGATGACTCAGACAGGACCTTCCACGACTGTTCCAAACGTGAGCAGAGCCAGGAAATCACAACCCGTCCCTAAAACCCAACAGACCTCGGGCTGTGGCCAATCCCGAGCCTCTGGAAGCGAAACCTGGGGCTGGGAAGTCCCCAGATTTCCTTGCTACAGGGAGAAATAGAAGGAAAAAGAGGCAAGTATCCCAGAAATTCCTAATGGCACCGGGCAGGCTCTCAGGTGAGGTCAGGTATCCCTGGAAGTGCAAGGTGCTGGGAATCTGAGCTGATCCTGAGGATCCATCCCCTTCTGCCAGCTGGGATTCTGGATTTCTCCTTCGCTGGGAATCTTCGTGCAGCAGCAGCAGCAGGAGCTGCCTCCCGCCTTCCGAGCAATAAACCCTCACTCCAGGGGCCTGGGAAAGCTGCGGGAAAAGGGGAAAATTAAATGGAGAGAAGCAGGAGCCAGGGAAGAGCCTGATTTTTAAAATCCAGAGCGGTCCCAATCCAGCCGTGCTCATCAGCTCCTTGAGAGCAGCGAGGAGTTGGAGCTTTGGGAAAACAGAGCCGAGGGACAACAGCAGCACTCAGACCATGAAATCCTTGGGATCCTCTCCAGCCCTTTTCCAAATGGGATAGAACGGCTTTGGTGCTTTTCAACTCCTGCACCAACCACTTGGCTTTGTATTTTTTCCCCTTCTTTCCTCAGTCTGTTTATAAATGTGGGAAAATTGAGGCCCTGGCACAGGTTTCCCAGGAAAGCTGTGGCTGCCCCATCCCTGGAAGTGTCCCAGGCCGGGTTGGATGAGGTTGGATGCTGGAATGGGGCGAGTGTGGATGGTTTGGGGGTTTTACATCCCCCACACACGGTGGGGCAGTGGCTTCCAGCTTCCCTCCTGCCTGTCTTCCTGGGAAATCCAACTGCTTGGTCCTCCAGCTCTGGGGTCCCCGTCCTTGGAGGGACACGGAGCTGCTGGAGCAATTCCAGAGGAGGCCACGGAGATGCTCCAAGGGATGGAGCCCCTCTGCTCTGGAGCCAGGCTGGGAGAGCTGGGAATGTCCAGCCTGGAGCATCCAGGGAGAGCTTGGAGCTCCTTCCAGTGCCTACAGGGGCTCCAGGAGAGCTGGAGAGGGACTTGGGACAAGGGATGGAGGGACAGGACACAGGGAATGGCTTCCCGCTGCCAGAGGGCAGGGTTAGATGGGATATTGGGAAGGAATTCTTGGCTGTGAGGGTGGGGAGGCCCTGGCACAGGTGGCACCACGGCCTGCAGCTTTCCCTAAACCTTCCCAAGCCTCTGGAGCAGCTCACAAACCTCCCAGTGCAGTCCAGAGCCCCTGATGAGGCACAATCCAACCCACTCCTGTGTCCCCCTGGAATGATCCATGCTTCCAGCCACCCCAGCGGCATGGGAATTGCAGGGGGTTGCCTGCAGAGCGCCCTCATTAATCCCTGTGGTGAACAGACCTGGGAATTCATCGAGTTTCCCAAAAAAACCCCACTCCCAGCAGCTGGAGGGGTACTGGCCGTGCCAGCGTGTTCGACAGACAGGGAAAAATCCCTTCTGCTGTCTGGGATGGGCTGGGATTTCTGATTAATGGATCTGCTAATGAATGATTTGGAGGCAATCCTTAATCCCGGAGAAAAATAGGATGGACTGACTGGATGCGGCGAGGATTTCATTTTTCCCTGGATAAATTCAGCCTCCGGTTATCCCGAATCCCTGTGAGCGATGGGGTTTGTCCCGTTGAAAAATATTCCCAGGTCCGAGGCATCCTTAATCCCAAGGAATCCACTTAACCACCCGGACAGCTCCGGCATTTCGGGATGCAGAGTGGGGGGAATAAAAATGGGAAGCTCACAGGGGTTTTTTCCCCCACCAAAGCAGGACAGAGCTTCACTCTGCCCACTGGGAACGCCGGGAATCGTGGAGCCACATTCCTTTCCTTCCAGGGAGAGGAGGCTGTGGATAAAAACACGGAGAGTTACACCCTCAGTCGCCGCGGATCCGGGAAAAAACGGGATGTCAAAGCCCAGGCACCCACCCGGAGCTCCGTGCTCTTCCCAAAACGCGGAGTCACGGGAGCAGCTCCCGCTGGAAAACGCCTCCCCTGAGCCCCCAAGGCCGTCACCAAGGTCCAGCTGCGACAGCGACGGGGCAGGAATATTTGGGATGCAGGATGGGGCAGCAGGACAGGGGCTGGAAGAAAAACTCTCTCCAAAATCCACGATTTACCAGGCTTCCCATCCCCCATTCCCAAACTGCAGGCCTTTGTCGAACTTCCCTGTATTTTCCTTTTTTCCCCCCTCGGCTAAATTGTTATTAACGAGCTGCAATCAGCTTTTGAAAGGGGGGAAAATACCACGGAATCGTTTCCTCTCCCATTTTTCCCCCCCCCCCCCCCGGTTCCCTCACCCTTTACATCACTTTTGACTACGGAGCTCCTTTTCAGGGAGCAGCTCCAGGATTCTTTCCCTGAGAATTTCATCTCTCAAATTACAGGTTGTCATTGCATCTCTTCATTTACCAATTCCTGAGGTATTGGAGTCAGATTCGCTCGTGGCACCTCAGGAAATTTAAAAAAAAAAAAACCAAAAACAACAAAAAAAAGGAGGTGTCACATGAAATCCCAAAGAGCTGCTCGGTATTCCTGCATTTTTGAGTTGAAAAACAAAAAAAAATCCCAACGTTTTATTGATTTATAAAGTAGAGAGTTTCAAGGAATTAAAACATACGGAGAGACCAGCTAAAAATATCCAGCAGCTGTGAGGGAACGAGCAAAATAAGGAGGAAAAGGAGTAAACAGCCATTCCTGCGCCCTGGAATTCTCCCACGTGTGGAAAGGGTGTGCAATCCCATCCCTATTCCAGAAAAAATGGAGCTGGGCTCAACCCCTGGGAGACCACCAGGATACAGGATGGGAAAGAAGATGGAAAACCTTAATTCAGGACGGGAAAGCAAAGAGGGAAACCCAGCACGTGGATCCAGAATTCCAAGATGAGCTATGTTCCCGCAACAGCTCTTTCCAGGGATAATTCCCATCAGGAATGTTTGTTTGGGCAGGACAAAGGTATTTTGGAGGAGCAGGTGGGAAATGTGTTTTCCCAAGGAAGGCCTGTGAAGCCTCGGGATGAAGGGAAGGGAAAGGGAAAGGGAAAGGGAAAGGGAAAGGGAAAGGGAAAGGGAAAGGGAAAGGGAAGGNGGAAAGGTCTTCTCCACGGATTTGTCTCCCGCTGCTCCTAACAGAGCCTGCACTAGGACAGGGGGGAAAAAATACACATTCCCAACCAAAATCTCTGCATTTCTGCCCTCTGCACGGAACTTTTTGGGAGCAGTTTATTCCTTCCCTCTGGAAGAGCGCAGACACCGCCTCACCTCCAGAGGATCCTTTCCCAGGCGCTCCCGGAGCGGCGCGAGCGCGGAGCTCCATTAAAGCTGTTTTTCAGGCAGGGTGCAAATGAGTCTCCCCCATTTACCTGCCAAGATTCCAGTGCAGTCCTCTCCATTTTCCCGGGAGGAACAGCTGGCACAAGCAGCTAACACAGCAGGAAGCACAATTCCTTCAACTGCTTTAAGTGTTAGTGACGCATCTGTTCTAATCAAGAGCTGGCATCTTTTAACGTTCTTTGTATTTATTTTAAGAAAGCGTTTTAGTTAATCTAAGCAAGAATATTCAAAAAGCCACCGGGAAGGGGGGAAAAAAAAAAGGCAATCTCCTTCCCGCTCCCGAGTTTTCCCGGCGGACGCGGGAGGCTGCGCCTGGAGGCGCCGCTCGGACCCGAACACCCCAAAAAACTCCCAATTCCACACCCAAAAAACACCCAAGGAAACATCCCAAAGGCAAATCCCGTGTGCCAAGGAGCGGCCACGCGGGAGAATCCAGCCGGGAATCCCGTTTCCGGGCGGTTTCTCCGCGTTTCTGCGGCGTCCGGGGAAAGAACGGCCGCGAAAAGAGGGAGGGGAGGAAATTCCCTCCCCACTGGAGGGTCCTCGAGGTCACCCTGGGCCAGGTTTGGCACCGTCCCCGCTCCCTGCACCCCGGGGCACGGACATTGAAACACAACAAGTTGGGATAAAATCGGTATTTTTTTTTGGGTAGTTCCCCTCTTAAAATTACTGTACAAATAAATAAGGGTTGTCCGTTTCAATAGAACCGTTCTGGAAGGTTCTGGAAGCTTCCAGGGTCTTCTGATGGATGCGATTCCAGAGGAGGGAAGAGTTGTTTGTGGCCTCCGAGGCTTCCAGATCCCAGTGGGACACGATCCCTGCAAAGGAAGAACAACCAAGAGGCAAAATTAAAGATTTCTCGTGGCCTGGGGACACCAACAGGGCAAGGACGCTCAGGGAAGAGCCCAGGGCAGCACGAGCTTCCCTTGGGAGAAAATTCCAGGTTCTATCCGTGTCCTGGTCTTTAAATTCATGAGAGAAACCCCACGGAGATGTTTTTCAGTCATGGAATGGTTTGGGTGGGAAGGGAACTTCAAGCTCATCCCACCCCATGGGCAGGGACACCTCCCACTATCCCAGGTTGCTCCAAGCCCCATCCAGCCTGGCCTTGGACATTTCCAGGGATGGGGAAGCCACAGCTTCTCTGGGAATTCCATTCCAGGGCCTCCCCACCCTCCTTAATCCCAATATCCCGTTTAACCCTGCCCTCTGGAAGCTTAGAGCCATTTTCAGTGTCACAGCTGCTCCTGATTTTAGATTAGGAGCAGCTGGGATATGAGATCCACCTGATTCCTGGATGGAAGCATCCACAAACTGGTGTTTAAGGAAGGAAGTTGGTTTTCCCTTCACCAGGAAAAAGGGAAGAGCAGTGAAGCCCTCCCACTGTGCTGCCAGATCCCTTTTTTTCCCCTTCTTTATCCTGGCAAATCCCTCTGAGCACGCCAGGGCTGGCCTGCCAGCAAGTGGTGCTGCTGCTCCTGCAGGATGCCAGGCCTCCCATTCCAGGTGGGAATGCCAGGAGCTGCACATCCTGCCAAACTGATGGATCTCATCAGCAATAAATCTGATTTTTCTGGATGAAAAGAACCGTTGACCACGTCCACTGGGATTTCAGAGAAGCCTCGGAAGGAGATCCCACACAAGGCAGGACACTGGGATTAGCCAAAGCCAGTCCCAAGGGAAAATTGAAAGGGATCATTTGGAAAAGAAGAGGCTGCAGTGAAGTTTTATCAAGATTAGCACTGGGTTGTTTAATTAATGCTCTCACTAACAGCCCTGGCACAGTTAGCAGCGAGCTGATGACACGGAGCTGGAAAAGGATGAGGGAATATTCGGGATCAGCCACTGTTCCTCCTCACCGGCAGGGGAGGGAGCTGTGGCAGAAATGTGGGAGCAAAAAGAACTGTTGCAATCCAGAATGGAATTCTGTTGGAGCAGCTGGAGTCCACAAGGGCCTTGGGATTCAACCCCTTTGTTTCTATGATTTATCAAATCAATTCTAGGACATGAAAGAGTTGGAAACCTGGAAATTCCCTTCTGTGTTTTCACTGCTCTGCTGAAAGCCAGGGAATCTGGGAGATCATCCTGAACTTTGGACACTCAAAACTTCCAGCGGGGCAGGTACTAAAGGCCCTCAAGAACTCACGAGGATTAGGATTTAGCAAGACCAGATTTCCAATCCAGCCTTTTCCAAGGCATCCTTCCAGGGCTTTGCCTGTTAGAGAGTTCCAGAGGGAAGCTCCTCTCTCTGGTGGACCCAGCCCTGGGAGTGCTTTAATTAAAATCAATCAATCAATTTGTTTTTAATCTGACAGTTGCTATCACACCTTATTTCAGAGGAACACCCACAAATACACTGTCGTTTTTTTTTCCCCCTCCAACTTTTCTTCACAAACCCCATTAAGGAGGCAAACATTCCTTAGACGCAACCAAATTCCTTTTCCCAAGCCTTTTCTCCTGGTTTGCATCTTTCCATGGCTGGATTTTCCCAGCTGCTCCAGGTCCTGTTTGATTCCCAGGGCTTCGCCCTGGAGGTCATTCCCAAAATCCCTGTGAGCTCAGACTCACCCCGACATCCTCCGGCTTTAGGAGCTGGAGCGCTTCCTCTTTTTGCCGTAGGAGATCCGCCCGATCTGGACTTCCAGCTGGAAAGCATCCAGCCTTTCCTTGGGATTAAAAGCCAGCATGTCGCGCAGGAGCTTGCAGAGATCCTCTGGCATGGACTTCTTGTTCTTCAGAGGGATCTGCAGCTTCAGGTTGGGATTCTCCAGCAGCGCTTCTCCCAAGGGAATGAGCTCCTTGCCTTGGCAGATGTAAGTCCCTGGACACAGAGGAGGGAGGAGTTGGGTTAGACAGGGAGAATCCACGCAAAACCAGGCAAAACATTGGGAATACCAGCGGGAACTCTGCTTGGTGGAGGTGATTAAGAGTTAAACACAAAACTTATTTGCTCAGTTACTCAAACAATTCCCGACCGCAGCGTTCCCGTTGGCCGAGTTTTCCTCGGCGCCGTCGGGGCAGGGAAATGTAAATTTGCTCCTGGTGATCCCAATCGTTTCAGCCAGTGGCTGGAAATGATTAACTGGCTTCCAAAGCAGCCAGGAAAACCCGGCCTTGCTCCCTCCAGCTGTGCCAAGCAAGGAGCAAATGTTTGGGAAGCGGTGGCCGGGGAAAGGTTGGCCTTGCAAATTCCTTATCCGGAGCCGGCGGGAGCTCTTTGAAGGGAATTTGTTCCTGCTTTGCTCTCAGCTGCAACCATTTGCTTGTTTCTGTAGGCAGGAACTAAAACATTCATCAAGGTCTGGCATTTTTAAAAGAAATAAAGCACAGAATTCAGATGGAGCCTGCTTGGGAGATGGAATTAAAAAAAATAATGGAAATCAAAGGGGAAAGGCAACGGCTTCTCCCAGTTTCCCCGTGAAGAAATTCCTTTTGAAGGATTGGAACGTTGCAAAGGAAGACAGACAGGTAAGGGATGAGCTCAGAGCCTGGGTAGATGTCTTCAATTATTATGCTAATGTGCATGACTGGCATTCTCTCCTCTCCAGATGGATTTTCCACTGCAAAATACTCCTCTGGAATCAGAGGAGAATTCCAAGCGTGCCTGGATGTGGGGGGGTTCGGAGGAGGAGGAGAGGGAGGGAATGGGCCATGGGACGAGTCATCCGTGGGAGATCGTGATCTCTGAACAGGGAGAGGGCTCAGTCAAATGCCAGCTGAGATATCCAAACATCCTTCCCTAGTTTATCATTTGGCTCCTTGGAATACTCTTCCGGTGCTCTGGATGATCCCATCATCCCTCGGTTATGCCAAGCCAAGGATCTGAGCAGATCCATAAGCCAAATTCCAGGGAGGGTTTGGAAGCATTAAAAGCATTTGACCAACAGCTAAAAGGTATTTTTTTTCTCTACAAATCTTTATCAACACTAAGTGACAAATCCATTTCTGGAGAGCATTCCTTAGGGTAAGGAATTCCTGACAGCGGAGAAGCCAGAAGTGATTTTTTCCCCTTAACCTTTAAACCCTCCAGAATTCTCTTGACAAACCTGGCAGAAGGATTTTCCAAATAAAAACCCTGATTTGTAAACACAAGGAGCATTCCCTGTGCCTGGGAAACCCTCCCCATCCTGGGAAACCAGGCCATTCAAGGCCTGGAAACCCTCCTTGAAGGAGCAACCAAAGCAGGAGCAGTGGATCCTGAGGAAACAGGATCCAAGCCCCCAGAAAACCCCAACTTCGGGATTTTTTGGTAGCTTGGGAATTCCTGGGAAAAGCCACATCCAAAGAGTGGGTTGGGTTGGAAGGGAGCTTAAAGCTTATCCCGATCCAACCCCTCCATGGGCAGGGACACCTTCCACTATCCCAGGTTGCTCCAAACCCTGTCCAGCCTTGGACACTTCCAGGGATGGATCTTAAAGCTCACTTGCAGCTATGCCTGGGGGAACACCTCTGAGAAAATCCCTACAGATCCAACAAATCCACTGATCCTCACCAAGCAATTCCTTCTCAGTGTCCCCATCCCGGAAGGTGATCCTCTCCACCATAGCCCAGAAGATGATCCCGAGGGCGAAGATGTCGGCCTTGGCGGTGTAGTGACCTTCCCAAACTTCCGGAGCCATGTAGAAGTTGGATCCGCAGGCGGAGGAGAAGCAGTGCTGGTTGACGTTCCCTTTTCCCTGGCACACCTTGCTGAGGCCGAAATCTGCCACCTGGAATGCAGGGAAGGAAGGAAAAGCAGCCGTTGACAAACGTGGGATTTACCGGCGTGGGCACCACCGGCAGGATCCCGCCTGGAATTCCCGCTTATTTTATGTCCTAACTAAATTCCCACTGCTGGAACTCGTGGGATTCAATATTAGGAATGTTCTGGCTCCCAGTTTTTTGGAGGGCTGGGATAGACTTTCAGCCTGGTGCTGCAAGAATTGCAGTAAATCCCATTTTACCTCCATCAAGGCACCACCACGGAGCACGGAGACATTCCCGCTTTCCCTGAACATCCATAGGTCAATTTTGGAAGCAAAAATGGAGCAACAGGCAGGAAGTTCTGGAAGTTTAAGGGCAGAGGAGATTTTGCTCCATTTTTGAGCGATCATGATCTCTCTGAGTATGAAATGTGCAGAAATTTGAGAGCCCTGAACTGCTCCTCTCACCAGGATCAGCAGTGGATGGAGGAATGTGGGATTGTGAGCTCTGCTTCCTTCCAAAACTCAGGAAAAAAACAGCTGCTCTGGGATGTGCCAGGTCTGTTTATCCCAAGTATCACAAGACTCACCAAAAGTCCATTCCAAAGCACGTGATGTGGAGCACGGAATCGTGGAATCCCAGAACGGCTTGGGCTGGAAGGGATCTTAAAGCTCACCCAATTCCATGGGCAGGGACGCCTTCCGCTATCCCAGCTTGCTCCAAGCCTGGCCTTGGACACCGCCAGCGATGAGGCAGCCACAGCTTCCCTGGGAATTCCATTCCAGAGCCTCCCCACCCTCCCAGGGAAGCACTCCTTCCCAATATCCCATCTAACCCTGCCCTCTAGGAAGCCATTCTCCCTCTGTACCTTATCCTAAGTCCATCTCCATCTCTCCTGGAGCCCCTTCAGGCCCTGCAAGGCGCTCTCAGCTCCCCCCCCCAACCAGCCACGCTCCATCCCTCGGATCCTCATCCCCAGCATTCCGCCCCATCCCGCCCCTCTCCCAGCCCCTCACCTTCACCACGGGCTCCCCGCAGCGGTGGGAGACGAGGATGTTGTCGGCCTTGAGGTCCCTGTGCACGATGCGGTTGCGGTGCAGGAAGGCCACGGCGCTGCTGAGCTGCCGCATGAAGCGCCCGTTGAGGCCGGCGTCGGGGCCGCGCGCCAGCAGGTACTCGTTCATGGTCCCGCCGTCGCAGAATTCCGTGACGAACCACAGGAAGCGGGATCCTCCCGGCCCAGCCCGGCTCCTGCCCTTCAGGCACGTCTCCACCAGCAGCAGGTGCCCGTCGGATTCCCCGCGCCGCTCGGCGACGGGACGGAAGCCGCGGCCGTCCTGGAGGACGCACTCTTCCAGCTGGAGCACGTTCTCGTGCCGCCGCCGGACGCTGCGGAGCGCCCAGAATTCCTGCAGGGCCAGCTCCGCGTTTTCGGGGGCGTCGCAGGGCGTCCTTTTCACGGCCACCCTCCTCCCGGTGCGGTTGGCCACGGCCTCGTAAACCACCCCGTAGCTCCCCCGGCCCACTTCCCGCACGAGGCTGTACTCGGCTCCCGCCGCCATCCGTCGCTTCCGCCGGCAAGTCAGCGGGAGGCGCCGGAGCTCATGGCCGCGCGGAAAAACCTGGAAGGGGATAAAAAACAACCTCAAAACTCTCCTGAAACAGTTCCCCGAGCGGCATCAATTCGAGCGGGATCCGATGCGGCCGCCTGAGGAGCGACAGCTGAAACGGGGCTGGGAGAGAAAGCCCATATCCATGGTAACTCGGAGACGTTATCCAGCACAATCCCGGCGGCACAGCGGGATGCGACCGCCCGGGAAGCGGCATCGATTTGTCCCCGGCGGATGGAGTTGGGTAAGAAGGGAAAAGAACTCCGTGGACACGTTCCCTGAGCAGGGGAGCAGAGGGAAGAGGAGACCTCCTGGGTAACAGCCGAGCGTACTTTGGCCGGGATTGACTTTTAAATAAATAAAGTCGGCCACAAGCGCCGGTTTGGCGCTAAATCTTCCCCCCGGTTCTCCGTTTCCTGACCCATCGATGGCTGCATCGTGGCCCTGCACTTCCACCACCAATTTCCTACCAGTCCAGGCCCTGCTCCTCATCCCTCTCCCCGGCTCACCCTCTTCCTCTGACCCTGCACTTCAAGCTCCCTGTCCCATTCCAGGTCATTCCTCACTTTGTTGCCCAGTAGAGATTCCTGCTGCAATCCTGAAATTCCTCTTTCAATTTCCCCCTGCTCCCTTCTCAGCCCCTCATTTCCCTTCTCCCTCTCCCAGTGCTCTTCAACACCATCCCCCGACTTTATCCCTAAAACCACATTATTTTCTGCTTTCATGCCCTATACATTTCTTTCCCAATCCCTCAACCCTTCCCCCTTCAAACGTCCTCCCTACCCCACCTGCTGCTGCCTTCAAAGCCCCCACTCCCAAATTCCCCTCCCTCCCCAAACCCACAGTCCAGCTCCCCCAACTCCATCCCCCAGCTGTGCTCCTTTCCCAAACCTCATCTTTTCACTCGGCCCTTTCCCACCTTATTCCCAACTCTCCAGCCCTCAGCCCCCCACTCCTCTCCAGAGCAGCTCCCACCAGTCCAAACCCCAACCTTCCCACAC
Source organism: Ptilonorhynchus violaceus (assembly GCA_013397565.1). Classification (NCBI taxonomy): domain Eukaryota; kingdom Metazoa; phylum Chordata; class Aves; order Passeriformes; family Ptilonorhynchidae; genus Ptilonorhynchus; species Ptilonorhynchus violaceus. The sequence continues at coordinate 641,922 of VZRJ01006593.1, forward strand.
ACCCACTCCAATAATGGAACCACCCCTCATCCCACCTCAATCCCTCCTCC